>PVJO010003645.1:0-119241 GCA_004026905.1 Hystrix cristata | reverse complement strand
GTGGAGCTGTGTAAATCAGGAATAGGGCAAGCTAAATAAAATCATGCCTTCCTGCCCTACAATTCCCTCATGGATACAACTTCAGAATAGCAGGAAGGGGAGGGAACAGGGAAGGCACAGATGCCTTGGAAGAGCTTCAAAAACTACAGCAACACTTGGGCCAGGTCGCATCTTCTAAAGCACCACGTAGTGCAGAAGGTGTTTGCCTTTTCTGTCCTATTTCAGTGGAACAAGGGATCTCGAGGTGGAGGAAGGCCTTCCCACGTCTCAGTTTCCAGGTCTCACATGGACCCTGATCATCAGGACCACCATCGCTGAACTAGATCTCTCCAAGGTCTGTATAATTCCGAAGTTCGATGTAGGCACCCGGGTGGGTAAGGCTTCAGGTGCATGCGCATCCTGCCACTGAGAAAAATGTGGGGCAACTTCCCTGGGTGTCTTGAGTCATTCTGAACTCTTCCTGAAGAGCATCGATTAACATCTGTCTAAAACGTAGTATCAAGAGGACAAAGGGACCCAACTCCTTCTGGGAGATGCAGGGGCTCAATTGCAGAGGCCACATGGGGAGTGGGGTGTGCGGGTGGGGCTGCCGGGCAGGCCTCACCTCAGCCAAGCACAACCCCAACCCTACTACCCTGGTGCCTCCATGTCCCCACTGGTACGGCAGCAAACCCAGACTGACTCGTACACTGGACTGTGACCTGCTTCTCTAGTCCCTCGTGTGGGTGCGCTCCCAGCAGCATGTGCCAGCTGCCCGAGTGACCCCTGCGGTCACTGTCTTCAGGGCTGTCGGGGCACCAGCTGCTCTCATGGCTTTGTCTGTCCCTGAGTGTTCCTTGACTTGTATTTCCAGCCCTGACCTTTCTCTTGAGCTCCATGTTGTGGCCGCCCACCAGCTGGGCCAGTCACCAGCATGCTACCCATTTCCACTGCAGTTTCAGCACTCCCACCCACTCACTGTGCCACCACGGGACTCGGTCACCAGCGTCTCCCCCGACCTTGCTCGAGACTTGCCCGGATTGCCGAGCAGCCCCCCACTCTCCTGTCCATCCTCCTGTCTGGGCACAGCTCCCAAACCATCACCCTCCCTCTGCAGTGCCCCCTGGTCAGCTCCTGAAGAGCCAGTTTCAGCTGCAGCCCACCTCGATCACTTTGGTCACATTAGGGAATCCCAGTGCCACCATGGGCCACCGTGAGCTTCTGCTTACCTTTCGGGGCCCCGTGCGATTTGTAACATGTCAATTCCAGCCACAGAGACCATGTGGTCCCAGCTGTGGCCCTGCCCAGGGTGGCTAACCGTGGGCTCACGGCCCCAGGGTCCTGAGTCCCTGTGAAGCCCGCTGGCCCGGACACTCACCAAGCAAAGGGACTTTTCTCCAAAGTCACTGCGTAAGTACTGCAGAGTTTTGAGGTTGCCTGGTCTGTGAATTCTGTAATGCCATTACGTTTGTCCTTCTCTTTGACCACACCCTCACCTTGGCTTTTCCAGCGTGCAGCGAGGCACCTGACACCCTTAGTTCATCTCCCACCTCTTCCGGAAGATACCACTGCCCTCCCATGGTCCTAATTCCTGTATGTGCCACCATCTTGGCCACCTCAGGTTCTTGGTGCTGTCACCCTCCTCTCCACTCAAGCAGCTTCCCTCCTCCGGAGGAGGGACAGCAGATCACTCTGGGAGCAGGTAGAGGTTAGGCGTCCACAAAAAAAAAGCCAGAGGTAGCCTTGGCAACCTTTCCTAGGAACCCTTTTCTGATTAGTCACAACAAACAATGGGCTATTTACTAGGGTTTTCTGTGCTGTTAATCAGAGAAGGAAATTGTTTTCCAACCCACGCCCAAAGGGCAAGGGAGCCTAGGGTCAGGGGCTCACCTCCTGCTGGAGGCACACCCCACAGGGCAGCTGTGGCACCACAGGGGCACAAGGGCATCTTCTGGTCACCCACCCATCATCATCCCTGGTAAAAGCTGGTACTATGAGCCAGGATGAGAGCTGGAGCTCAGGGGTACAGTGTGTGCTCCACATAAGGAAGCCCCTGGGTTCGACCCTCAGCACAGAAAACAAAAACAAACAAAACCCAAACCACCAAGGCTTCCCACCTCCCAGCTGTGCCTACATCAGTCTGGTTCCAGCAGCCTGGAGACTTTCTGGCCCAGCGGCCCTGCTCAGCTTTGTGCTGACCTCCTCCCTCCCACACTGGCCCAGCATCTGGGCACTTGGAGTAAGTCTACCGAGGTCAGGACAGGAAAGGACCCACAGACTTGAGGGACTCCTGGCACTCCAGGCTCTTCTTTTTCTATAGTATATCTCTTTTTAACTACTCATATACATTACTAGAAATTAATTGGCAAATTAATTTTAATATATACATACAAAACAAATATAGATTCACAGAATTTACAAGAAATCATTCAAATAACACTGTAAATAATTTTTTTTTTTACAAAAAAGCATTCAACAAAAATACATATGAAGTTACAGCAATCTTAAGGACCATACTTCAGCTGTCAAAGCTAAGTTCAGAAGTGTCACCTGATTTATACAGAAGACGTCATCTTTATGTGGACAAGTTAGAAGGTTACTAAAAGCCTTGCAGAGTAATAAGAAACCACATTGGGTGCTAGTATGTACAAAAGAGAACAATTATTAAATTACGGAATCAGTTCAAAGTATCTTCTAAACACAAATGTTAATGCCTATGACCTGACTAAAAGCAGTGACAAAAAGTGTGTTGGAGCTAAGTAAGTTGACACAAAATATGTAAGCTTCTGGGTTTTTTTTTTTTTCCTCCAAGACCAGCTAGAAGAAAGTCTCCACTTATTTTTTCCCCAAAGTCTTATGAACTCCAACTTCATTGCATCCTGAAAGCGAACTGCATTGGCCAAGTGAATTCTAACAGAGAGCAAGCTGTAAGTGAAGCGTATTATATGGAAACCTTTGTTTGCTACCTGTTTAAGCAGCCTGCAAACCACTGAAAGGACATTTATGCATACTTGTTGGCACTGTCTGCTGAGGGACACTTCTCTCCTCTCCTTGATGGACTAATAATCAGAAATCCTCCCCACAACTCTGGGCGATCAGGACGCTTCATTCTGTCGAGGAAACGCAGTTGACTTGTACCGAGGATGTCAGCAATTTAGGCCCACAGAGACTTCTACCTGACAAGTTGCTGGACCACTTGGCATCTTTTTACAGAAGATTTCCATTGTGAACTGAATTTTGAATTAAGTGTATTTTTGCTTTGTGTCAAGAGCAAAGTGCAATGTGGCATATAACCTTCAGCTGGGTTAGGTATAAAAAGGCACAATATTTACAAATGGCTTTAGATGGTGGCGGCCTGTTTTCATCTATGGAATCAGATCTACCAGCAGGAACACAACCAGCCCTCATGACACAAACGTGTGGACAGCATCCCACGAAAGCTCTGGTAGATTGGTTGCCACCCTCCTTGTAGTGGCTAGGGACAAGGAATGTTGTTTCTCTGGGATTTTTCAAATATCGTTTATGGTTGCTTATTACCTACTACATAGTTGTTATACTTTTTAGGTTATGATCAAAATTGAGATGGCTGCTTTTGACCCAAGGTCATTCCAAACGTTCTGAAACATTAAAGAACAAAAGAAATTCACCAAAATGTTATGTCATCTTTTCCTTTGGCCCACTCAAGGTGCAGGGGTGGAGGGGCAATTCCCAGTGAAATCTGCACACAGTTCAGGTAGAAGGGTCTTTGTTGCTGCTGCTTTCCAAGTAGAAGATGCGACGTGAGTCAAGAAGGAGCTTTGGCAAACTGGCGGTGAGAATGCTTGAGGACTTCCATCTCTGCAGAACGCAGGCACCTCGTAAGAAAACCCAGGCCGGGCATACAGATTTTCAAGAAGTCAAAGCCTCTTCTATCCTTTTCAAAATGTATCAGCAGTTTTCAAAATTACTTGAAAACCCAAGTAGGACCTACGCAGGACAGATATTTGATCGACTGATTCTCACACTTTCTAAATCTGTCTGGAGCAACTCTGGGTCTTGAACTGAATAAAAACATGTCTTTGTGTTTGATTCTTGGTTAGGAAGTCCATGGAGGTAGGTGGGAAGCAGAAGTAAGGGCTCAGCTGAAAAATACATTAGGACTGGTCACAAAGCTTAAAGCATTTCTTCATTGCCCGTTAGTAAATAATAGCAAATGGAAGCTCTGTGAAGGACTCTACTTGAGTTGAATCCTCACTGAAAATGTAACATAAATTAATGATTCTCTTTACTTCCTTAGAGCAATTTTCTTATATTACATTAAAAACAACAAAACTGTTCAAAATTGCTGTACATACGAACAAGCCTATTTAGCACTGAAAAGTGTGTTAAGTAGTTTCCAAAATATAGCATTACATTTTGTTAGTAAAAATGTCAGTTATACAAATGCAACTGGAGCACACACACACACACACACACACGCCCTCATACTCCACGCACTCCTGCTTCTGTACACGAAGCCACAGCACCACTTCTGTCAGGCCTGTGGTGGCAAAGTCCACAGAGGCAGCCCAGGAGCTGTCTGCACTGCCGGTGCAGGGGCCTGCAGTGGGCCTTCCCGATTGCGGCACGATGCCCTCAGGAGAAGCCCAAGGTTATGTTTTCTCACTGTGTAACGTCACCCCCTTCAGCAGCAGCTCTGGATGCAGGGAAGGGGATGGGGAGACCCCAGGAAGCATGCCCTGAAGTCAACACCTTTGTCTCTGACACTGTTACACACGTTTATTCTCAAGCAGGGGCCTAAGATTAAAAAAAAAAAAAAAAACCCAAAAACCAACAACAACCAAAAAACCACTTTGCAAGAATAGCATACAAAAATGAACCTTTCAAACAGTCCACAAAATGTAACAGTGTCCCCTAGCCAGCGCGCCGAGTGGAATAAAAGGCAGAGCCTGTCTTTTCTAGACATGGTTAAAAGGGATTTTTGTCACAATTTACAATATAGACAAAGAAAAGGAGACTATCATCTGCAGGTGTCAGCCTGTGTGGCCTTCATTATAAAACGCTGCTCTCTCCGTGTCTAGGAACTTCGTTGAGGTCCCTTTCACAGGGACGGGTTCTTCAGAAACCTGTTGTGCGCCATGCTGGCACGGCCATGCGCTACTGTCTAGGGTCTACATGACAGAGGTGGCTCCCAATCCCCAGGGAGCAGACTGCTCGTCTTTAATTCCATCGGTGGGGATGTCAGAGCACAGGATACTCTAAAAATACCTTCCAACAGGTGTCATAAAATCACAAGAAGTGAGCTTTTATACATCACAGTTGTTTGAGTGGCAATTTCTTAAGTTATGATGGGTGGACGGGACAGTGACTTCCGCCTGAACAGCTGTCCTAGGCCTGTGGGCAGGCAGACAGTGGCCTGACAGGGACATGGCCAGCCTGCCCCACGTCAAAGGTGTGAAGGCCTCTGCGCTGCAGGGCACGCTGCTACAGGACTGAAGCGTCCGTTTCCCCAGCCTGTGAAGAGGGACCTTGTAAGACGGAGCCTGCACTATCATCTGGCCACTGTGTGGACTCGGATGACACCAAGGACGCTGTAGCCATTTCCACAGCAGCTGTAGGTCCTGAATGCCACAGAAGAGTACAGTTCACCTTCTAGGTACAACCAGACATGTACTAGGAGAGGCTGTGGGCCAGACATGAGCCGAGCCTCTGTGGACAATTGCCTTCAAAATCACACACGGCAGTGACGTTCTAATAGTCGGTCCACGGGGTACTGAAAGGCTCCAGGCACTCTGGAACCACAGCAAGAGTGTGCTTGTCACCAGCGAGGCTCCCGTACAGGGCGATGCGGGCTCCCAGGTGCCAGCCCCCTTGGTGCATCTCAGGGTTCCGGTATGCACCAGCGCCGTGTGTCCTGACCTCTTCCTCTTTCCAGGAAGGCAGCTGGGTCTCAGGAGGGTGGGTCTCCTTGTCTCCTTCATTGATTCCCAAAAAGAAGTTCTCAGCACTGGGCCTAAGGCAGTCCCTGGATTATACACCGAAGCAGCAAAAAATGGTTCCTCTTCCTGCCGGTCGGGAAGCACTCTTGGGCTCACTTTCGGAAGGGGGCAAGTTTATGGAAGGTGTGCCAGAAGAGCGAGGGCTTCCGCTTGGGCTCCGCCAGGGCAAAGACTTGCTGCTGGGGGACACTGGTGGGCACGGTGACATGGCGCTGGTGCAGGGGGTGCAGGCTCTGGGGCAGAGGAGCTGCCGGGCAGCTGCTGTAGCCTGGCTCGGGAGGAGGGAAGATGGAACATGAGGGTCACACCTCATAACCACTAAGGGAGCAAAGTGTCAAGACTTCGAGGTCTTAGGGGTGTGGGGGGGGTACTGGGGGTTGAACCCAGGATCTCTGCATTACTTACACTCCCAGCCCTTAATTATTTTTTAAGAGAGGGTCTCACTAAGTCACTAAATTGATCAGCCTTAGATTGAATTTGTGATCCTCCTGCCTCAGCCTCCCAGAGCACTGGAATTACAGGCATGCACCACGCCTAGTTTCTTGATTCACATCAACCACAAGAATATCTAGTAGCTATGGTAAGGACACTAAGACTGCACATGGAGCCGACACAGATTACTCCAGTGAATCTTCCTAAAACCCTCCAGGGAAAGTATCGTTAGCCAAACTGTCTGAAACCCAGAGGGATTACACCTATGATCAAGCAGCGGTCAGAGGAAGAATTAAAGCAAAGTCTGCTGCCCCAACTGCTTCGGCCCAAAGCCTCCTCTGCCACCTACTCGCTGTGATTATTTGGGGGAAATTATTTGATCTCTCTATGCTTCAGTTTCCTAATATCTTAAAAGAAGGATAGCAATACCACGCTGTTACAAGAATTAAATGAATTAATATAGACTGCTTAGAAAAGCACCCCAATAACTCATCACTTTACTTAAAACTATTTCATTAGAGGAGGCATTTTAGATCTCTGCAGAGGTCATTAGAAAGGCTTATTAATATTAACTACAAAATTGCAAGGCATGGTGACACATGCCTGTGATCTTGGCTACTCAGAAAGCAGAGGGAGGAGGACCACAAGTTTGAGGATAGTTTATGAGACCCTGTCTGGGAAAGTAAAATGATACAAAGGGTGGGGATGTAGCTCAGCATTCCCTGGGTCAGTCCCAGCACTGCAAGAGAATGTGTGTGTGTCTGTGCACTCATGAGGGAGCGAGCAAGAGAGAGGGAGACCATACAGGGTTTTCCACTTTGAGGATACTCAGGAGTTAGTAGGGTGGACATCTGCATGTGCACAGAGCCGTCTGGCAGGGACCCGCTCCACCAGTTGAGGTCTGTAGGAGTCCTGGGCTCCACTTGCCCTTGTTTTTGCACTTTCATTTAGGAAAGTGCTGAATGGGCTGAACCACGTAGGCTGATCCCTCTTGCATCTGAATGAAGCTGCTAAGAACACAGTGCACAGCTCTGGAATCCGAACGCTTACACTGAAGTCCAGCTGGGCTGGTACCTGCACAGCACCCACTACAGAAAAAGCTGTGTGCCTGCGGCAGAGCCGGGCCATGTGGCCAGCTGCGAACCCGACAGGCTGGGCACTGAGGACTCGCTCCCTGCCAAGTTCCAGTGCCTTCCTTTGAACTCGCCCTGATGCGCTGAACATGTAGATCTCTCCCCGCTTAAAGAGATGCAGCCAGCCTAGAGCAGAGAGGCAGTCTGGGACTGGAGATCTCCTCAGGTCCCACAGCTGCCAGAGGCCCCGCTGTGCCTCTGACTGGTGATCTAGTGGCCTGGGGGGCAACCATGTCATTCCCTCGGAAGCACCAGGGGGTCTGCAGCCTGTGGCACCACTGCGGACGCAGCTGGTGTACCCACATGCAAACCAAACGCAGATCACCCCAGCAGAGAGGCCAACCAGAGCCTGCCCGCTGTGGCTCTCCCCCACTGTCCTTACGATACTGACAGACACCATGAGAGAGGCACCTTCCCCAAAGCTTACCTTTTGACTTTCCTTGCCCCGCCTTCTGGGCGTTTAACATGGCAAGCTTCTTTTGGTTTTCAGAGATTTCCATTCCTGCATTGGGGAAAGAAGTGGTCTTTATTCAGAGCCCACGCCAAAACTCCAGGACAGCCCTGCACCGCAGGCCATGCTTGCCCAGATCTTCGCCGCAACTGTGGTGGGGAGCCGGGAGGGCGGAAAGACCGGGAGGGCAGAGGCAGGACTGTCTGAGGGCCACAGGCATACTCCAAACCCGGACAGGGTTGGGAGCCAAACCGGGCGCGTCAGTAACAACACAGACTTCACGTGGAGCAGCCATGCCTGGCCAAACACACAGGGCACCCCAAGGACTGCCCTGCAGTGCCAGGCCCTGGGGCGAGGGCCCAAGGGAGGTGCCCACGTCTGCTCCCCATCGTGGGAG
Source organism: Hystrix cristata (assembly GCA_004026905.1). NCBI lineage: Eukaryota > Metazoa > Chordata > Mammalia > Rodentia > Hystricidae > Hystrix > Hystrix cristata. The sequence continues at coordinate 110,871 of PVJO010003645.1, read as the reverse complement.
TGAGCTCTGAGTGGGTGAACAAGCGCAAAGGCAGGTGCCACCCGAGGCCTGGGGAGCGGACTCCATACTGCACCCCGACCATGTATGTGTCCCGATCCCCTTCTGTCATGCTCCCCAAGAGGGGCAGGGCACCTATGCAAAGTCGGCACACACAAGTGGCCCCAGAACACTGGGCTGAGGAACAGAGGGGGCAGCTGGTGCCGGCCCTGTCCCACCCCTGCGCAAGGCAGGATGTGTCTTCCTGGAGGCAGGTGCTCACTCCACCTTAGCGCCAGTCCCACCCCCATCACGGCTGCTCTGCTTCTTTGGCCTGACTCCTTCCTACAGCCAAGGTCTATCCCCAGCTGGTCCTGAGTCTCCTGCGGGCCCTCCACACCTGCCCGGGTGCACATGCAAAGCCCAGTGCAGACCAGCTCTGGTTCCTACCCCGGCCCAGCATCCCTTTCTTGGTGTCAGCTGTGTGTGCACCAGGCTGGCACAGATTCCCAGCAAGGGCGCAGGGCGGGCTTCCTGGGTCACACCCACGGCTGCACCCATCTGCACTCGGCTGCGGAGACGCTGCGTGCAGCATGGGGGCGTACAACAGTGTTTCCTTTCTGCCTGCCAAAGGGGAGAGCTGCAAACGCCCCTCTAAGAGCCGACAGGATCTCGGGAAACAACCCTCAAGCATTCTGCTTACACGTGACTCCAGGACTTGTCTAGCCAGTGGGACTTTGTGGCTGCCACTTGGCATTTTAAGAACTGTCCTCTAAACCTATCTGAAAAACCACACATGGGACAGGGTGATGAGCCTTATTCCAACACACCCTGGTGTTGGCAGCCAACGGGTGGCCCTGCCGATGACCCCTCGGTTAAAGGACACCTAGCACTCAGTGTCCTGGGAGGTGGGAGGTCCGTATCCCCAGGGCGGGCCAAGCAGCGGCCAGTGTCCACCTGTGGAGAGGCCTCCGAGGACACTCCTGCTTCTGACAGCCAGTTAGCCTGTAAATCCCTCCGGCTCCAACACAGGACCCCACAAAACCTCTGGTGGGTGACAGCAAATCCCAGGGCTGGGCCTCGAGCTGGCGGCTGGTTACACGCGACGCAGAGATGACCGATGCAGCTCCTCCTGGTTTCCTGTCTCCCTCAGCCCTCCCAGCAGTGCCTGAGGATGGGGTGGGGGCTCCCCTGTGCTGGACCATGTGACCACTGAGGTCTGGGCTGGCTCAGGCTACAGAGACCAACATTTTTTGGTATGTTTTGGAGACAGGGTCTCGCTGTGTAATCCAGGTTGGCCTTGAACCACTATGTAGCCCAGGCTGGCCTCCAACTCATGGCAATCTTCCTGTCTCAGCCTCTGGAGTACTGGGATTACAGGCATGTGCCACCACACTTGGCAAGACCAGTATCTTCCCTTTCACACACTTTAGGCCCTCAGTCCCTGCCAAACCCTGACTTCCACCCCAAGGTCTGTGGGCAGCGCCCTCATTCATGCACAGGGCAGCTGCCATCCTAGAAAGGGCCACACAGTCCTGAGAGCTGCAGGGGTGGGGAGGTCAAAGCATGGAGACAGAACCGAGCAGCCCTTCTGTGAAAGGCTTTCGGATTCTGGGTATTGGCCAGAAAACAGTGCAGTATCTCGGGGATCGCACAAGCCCGGACACCAAATTCCCTGCGTCTTACATGCATCTTCTATGTGCAGCCTGGAGGTAGTTTCATGTTGTAATTTTAGTGTGCCCGGATCGTGACCAGGCCCCACGTGTCACACGAGCTCTGGTGTGGAATCTTCCATTTCTGGCATCATTTTGGTGCTCAGAAAGTTTCTGACTCTGGAGCTTCTTTTTCTTGTTTGTTAAGACAGACTGCTATGTAGTCCAGGCTGGCCTCCTGCCTCAGGCTCCTCGGGGCGGGGATCACAGGCGTGCATGCGGCACCCAGTCTGGGGCTGCTCAAGCTGCACAGGTGTGAAGGAGCACTGCCTCGGATGCACTGCCCGCCCCGTGGTCCTGAGCTCCACGGACAAAGGTGGGAAACACGGAGGCCCAGCCAGGTCTGAACCGACAAGAGGCGGCAAGGTGCACTGAAGGGCCCTGCAAAGCACTGCTGCGGGGGAAGCCTCCAGAGCCGCACGGTGCTCCCGACAGCCTGGGGCTCCGTCTCCTGCGTCACACTGAACGAGTTTCAGTGCTACTGGCTCATGCTGCAAAAGTGGGCCAGTTCTTAAGGCTCATTTCTCATCCATGTTAATGGGTACACTAATAGTAACCAGGCCGCAGGGACTCACAGAGATAATCTCCACGAGTGTACAGCAGGGTGACTGGCATAAGTAAACGCTGAACAGCATGCTGCCCACAGGAACTGCACCTGTCACTGTCTGTCTTGTGAGTGAGACTGGAAGTACTGAAGGTCTGCAGATCCTTCCCTTTCGCCCAGCGGAGGGACTTAGCTCTGAGGGAGAGGGCTGGGGCAGACCAGGCACACGGGGTGCGAGACGGGGCCGAGGCCCCGGGGTGCTCACCCATCTCTCGGTCCTCCTGCACTTGCCGCCGCTCGTCCACGCAGGCCTGCAGCCACCTGGCCTTGTCTTCCTGCTTCCTGGCACAGAACAGGTGCGCCTCGTCCGTGGTCCTGCTGACGAGCTTGAAGGCGTTTCTCACGCTGAGGTTCCAGTCCTTGTCCCTCCCGTCCTCCACGTCCACAACCTCCATCTGGTCCATGTCCATGCGGCCCTTGTAGTACAGCATGTCCCGGCGCAGCAGGTCCTTCTTGCAGGACACCAGCTGGTGGTCGAACAGGAAGAATGTCCTCTGCTGGCTTTTGCCTTGCTTGGTGAGCCAGGTCAGCTCCCCAGAGTGGATCAGCTCCGAGCTGTGGTCTAGAATGTCCAGGCCCTGCAAGGATGCACACACGCTGTAGATCCCCCAGCTCCAACTCCCATAGGTGTCAGGAACGCAGGGACACCTGCGAGGCAAGCTTTCCTGGATTTTCCAGTTCCCTGACACCACCCACCGCCTGACCCCACAACCTGGGTGTACCGGGCCTCAAAGGTCAATCCAAACCCAGTTTCCTGGTCTCCTCATCCACAAAAGTTCTCTTTTCCTTTTTTTGCCTACTCAGTGGGAAAATGTTATAGTACTTCTCCTTTACTGGAGACATTGTTCTTACCTACCCCTATGGTGGAAAGGATGCTAAATGAATGAAATGCAGCCACCATGTGAACTGGTGGGAGACCACGACTGATCATCCAGGAGCAAGGAAGCACTGCAAGGCTTTTCCTGCCATGGGAACAGAGTGCTCCAGACAGACCAGTGAGTCAGGCCAACAGTAGGTCCCTGGAGTAGCAACCAGTTTAGAGTGCTGGCAGCAAAAGGCCAGGCAGCAAATTGCCAGCGAGAAGCTAGTAAACTTTCCTAAATATCAGAGTCCAAAGGACTCACAGAATTTACACTGGATCTAATCCAGTTACCTTATGGCCTTCATTTTATAAGATTTTATTCTGCTTTAATCCCAATCATAAACAATATTATTTGCAGGTGAAAAAAAGCTTGACTGCAAAACAGCTTGTCTATTTACTTGCCTGCAGCAATTGAGTGCCCTGGATTTCTCAGTACAGGAGGCGGGCGTGAGCTCCAGGGATCTCCAAGGTCTGCTCAAGCTCCAGAAGCCAGCAAGGCCCTTGGAGTGTAAGAATTTCTCTCCAACTCATTGCTCTTGTCTACTTCAGTTAAGATTCTGAATTCCCGCTAGAAAATCCCAGTCCTCAGGGAAGTCAGTTCTGCCCTACTGGCAGATGAAGGACAAAGCTTCCTTGTCCTAGCCAGGCATGGTGGTGCAGGTCTGTGATACTTGCACTTGGGAGGCTGAGGCAGGAGAATCACCATGAGTTTGAGGCCAGTTTGGGGTACATAGTGAGTTCAAGGCCAGCCTGAACTACTCGGTGAGATCCTGTCTCCACAAAACAAAACCAAGCCAAAACCAAAACCAAACACCAATATGAATGGAAGCAGCCTTCTTAGTACTGTTCTTAGTACAGTGGTGGAGTACAGCAGTGTGCCAATGTGGACTCTGAAACCAGGCTGCACACTTGGGTTTAAACTCAGCCCTGCCACCTTCCAGATGTGTGACCCTGGACAAACTACTAAACCTCTCTGTGCTTCATCTTCCTCATCTGGTCAATGAGTGTCATGAGGGTGCTGGCTACTTCAAGGATCGATGAGGGGACGGTAACTGGTGTAGATTAGTGCCAGACACGCGATAAGCACAACCAGGTGGTGGCACCTGTCAGTCACAATGTGTGTGCCCTGTGGCTGCACGCAGACCACGCCCCGACTCCCGTGGAGCTGATTCTCCATGTTAGCAGTCACAGGCTAAGCCATCAGCTAACTGCAGGCACTCCTTAGACTTTATTTCTCCCACGCTGGTGCCAAGCAGTAGACTACTACACTCACCAAGGTGCCTTAAAATACTCAGACCAGTAACAGGGTGACGAAGTGTCACCCCCGGGTCAAAGTGCAGGAGGTGGCGGGCAGCACTGGGTTGTTTGTGCATGCCTGTGTGTATGTGCGTGTGTAAGTCACTCACCTCCCAGCCGACGATGGACACCTGCCACTGGGCAATCTTGTTGATGCTCTCCAGCTTGCGTTTGCGCTCATTGATCAAACAGGCCACGTTCCTCATGGCCTCATAAGCGGCCTTTATGTTGTTGTAATCGCTGCAAAGGGAGGTTTATTTTGGTCAGATAACACACAACTTCCAAATGAGGATTGGGAAGATAATGTGCTCAACCCTGGTTTCTATACTGCTGGTCTGGACAAAGTAGCATCTCAACAACAGCCATTGTTTCCTTTTCCTTGTTTCCCTCTGAATAGACTACAGTCTGCAAAGGGTAAGGATCTGACAGAATGTAATTCAGAATTCTCTGGAATAAGAATGTTTTCTTTCCTTTCCCAGAAACCATAATGAATGAAAGTGGATGGCATAAGAAACTGCGTTTTAATCTGGTGACTAATACAGAAAGAATGGTCATTATTGCTTTGATTCTACCATAAACAGTTTTGCTATATAAATTTAAACTTTAAAAATCACTCTTCATTTTGAGAATATTTGTACTGAACCTCATTGTTCCTCCTGCTTAGGAGGGGACACAAGAGGACACAAATTGCACCGTCTGAAGAGGCGAGTTAGATTCTTGCTGAGAGGGCATCTGCCTTACCAACGGCCCTTCATTTCTGGGCTTTCCGGACACTATAGTAAATCAAAGTAAAAAGTTCTCAGGATGGGTGCAGTGGCATAGGCCTGTAATCCCAGCACTTGGGCGGCTGAGGCAGGAGGATCACCATGAGTTCAAGGCCAGCCTGGGCTGAATAGTGAGTTCAAGGTATATAAGCAAGACCCTGTTCAGCAAGAAGTTCTCCCCAGCAGGCCCCTGGCCCCACAAATTTAGAAAATTTTGAAAAAACTGAAAGCACAGTTCTTAGCCACACAGGTTAGAACATGGTGCCTAGGGAAAGTGTTACACTCAGGTTTGCTCAATATTAATAATTTGGGGATGTGGAAACCAATCATTCAGCTAGCAATGGGCTCGAGTTTTACTTTCCTATAGCAATGTGCAGGACAGAGGCACAGGGTCTCAGAGGGGCTGAGTTGCAATTCTCCTCCACAAGATGGGTGAAAGCCTGGAGAGCAGTGCCATGGTCTGTGAGTCACACACAGCTGGCTCCGGGGGCTGCTGGCAGGCCCCACCTAGCGGACCCTGCTGTCTTCAGACAGCTTATTCCTACAGAAGCAGAGCAGAAAGGAGGACAAAACTGATACATGTGGAATGACTCAGAAAAACGGAAGCAAAATACCTGGGGAGGCCTCCAGCAACAAAAAAAGAAAGCAAAATAAGATTTCTGGTATGATCCCAGGAATGAGAATGTAAGGGTTTTAAAAAATTTTTGTTCTGTTTTATGTAAGACAAGGAAATGGGCCCTTTGTCACTTCCTTTAACATTATTACTAGTTTTTAAAATAGACAAAATCTGTAAAATGCTCACAGTGAAAAATGCCCTGTAGAGAAAAATCACTGTTGAGCGGTGTATGGAGCTCTGGCCATCGCTTGCTATCCTGGAACGCGCTAGCTGCCTGCCAGTGCCTTGCAGGGAGCCTACTTCTAACACATTCACAATGGGCACAATCCATTTGTTTCACTGCTGGGAGGCCCCAAACCACCAGTGGCTCAAGCTGGCAGGAACAACTTCCCTAATTCTTTCCATAGAATGTTTTCTGATTTTTCTGTCAGAGAGAGGGAAGAAGGGAACAAGGAAGGGAGGGAGGGAGAGATAGAGAGCTTTTCTCCTTTCATCTATTTCAATGGATGCCTGTCTTATTCTTTCAGCATTAATTCATTAAGTGAATCCCTGTGTCCAGGGTCTGTCATTCAGTGGTCTGCTCTTCTCTTTGCAGCCTACTGTGGCAGGTTCCCCTTTTAAGCCTGGTCTTTCCACAGGTGCTCAGGGCACAAAGGGACAAAGGGACAGTCCACTTGCCACAGCCAGCAGGGCAAAATCATGACCACCCACGCAGGGACAGCAGCTTCCCTTACTCAGTTTCGTCTTTTACGGTTTCAGTTACCATAGTCACCTGTAATTTGACAACACTGAATGGGAAATTCTAGAAAGAATTCGTAAGCTTCAAATTGTTCATTACAGTACCTCGTTATAACTGTTCTATGTTATTATTATTGTTCTTAATCTCTTACTGTGCCTAATTCAAAATTAAACTTTATTACAGGTATGGATGCATAGGAAAAACAGTATAAACACAGTTCAGTACAATAGTCCTCATTTAACGACCTGTTTAATGACTATTTTGACTTACAACTGAGGCCTACTGTTCAGACTGATGACTGGTTACTCGGACTTACAACTGTCTTTCTCTCTCTTTTTTTTTTGTATAGTTCTGTACATCTTGTTCAGAGTCTCAATGTCATTTTCTGTACAGTACACCTGTTTATATAGTACTATGGTTGTTGCCGATTGTACTGTACAGTACAGTGCTGTAGTTTTATGTTCTGTGATACATCACAGAACTGCAGGTAAGAGTTATGCAAATAAAAGCAGTCATCAACGTGCAGTTTCCTTCGACCATTTCTGCATTTTGAATATTGTCATACACATACTATATACAACTCCTCATTTAGCAATCGATTCAGTGATTGCTTAATGACCCAGTCACAGGAGTGGAGCCTGGTCATTAAATGACGAGTGTCTGTATTATCTATAGTTTCAGCCATACGCTGGGGTTCTGGGAAGGTATCTCCTCTAGTAAAGGGGGAAACTACTGTAGTGACACTTTCATTCTTTCTTTTTCTTTGAGAGCGGGGTGGGGTGAGACAGGGTCTCCTTATCTGGCCCAGGCTGACCTTGAACTCATGGCGGTCCTCCTGCTTTGGTCTCCTGAGCACTGAGATTGATTACAGGCGGGCACTGCCATGCCTGACTCTTTCCCTATGTTTTCATATCTCTAGGGACAGCTACTCTGCAGTCTTCAAATAATGCATTTCAGTAGCTGATGATCGTCAATTCTGCAAACAGTCTGGAAACTTCTTCCCTTGAGTGTGGTGACAATGCTGGGAGTGTCAGGCCAGCCCCCCAGCCCTGCCCCCCCGGCAGCCCTCACCTGTGCTCCTGTGTGGTGTACTTGAGCAGCTCAGCCAGCTGCAGGGGGTACTTGCAGATCTTCTGCACGGGTGTGAGGAGGAAGCCGTCCAGCGCAATGTCGATCATCTGCTGCAGCAGGCGACAGGCCTCAAAAAAGTGCCTGTACTTGCTCTGCTTCATGAGGTTGGCGAGCTCCACACAGGCGCCAGGGTGGTTGTTGCAGTACTCAGAATAGATGGCAAAACCCTCTTGCTGGAAGGGAAATCAGCCTTGTCAGGTCGTGGGTGGCACTGGGCCACCAGAGGGGATACTCCTACAAAGGAGGGCATTCTGGACAGCAGAACAGGTCATGAAATCCTGGGGGACCAAGCTACTCTGCCGGGCTTTCACGCCTGGACCGGAGGAAGGGGCATCAGCCTGGGCTCAAGGAGCGACTGTCGGGTTCTCTGTCAGTGGGTGGAAGGAGCTAGGTGCCCGCCACCCCAACTCCGCCAGCTCGGATCTGAAGCAGCAGAGAAGGAGGAAGTGCTTCCCAGAGGCCAATCTCTTTACTTTTACTCCTAACTGGCTCCATGCCTCCACCTTCCCCACAGGTCTCCTGCCCAGCTGCGTCAGGTGGGCCTGGCTTCCACGTCTGTCACCCTCATGCCTCAAACCAAAGACCATCTGCCCCCCTGAACCTGGAGCTGGTCCTCCCCTCCTCCTTCCTGGGTTGTGGGCTCCCCTTCCTTCCTCTGCCCTCTGAGGCTGGGCAGAAACTGGCTTCCAAGGCCCCGTCCCTGGGCACTGCTCCACATCCTTGAATGTTGTCTCTTTCCCACCCTGGGTCATTAGGTCACTCACTCACCCCGCCCAGCGCTCTTCACAGCTGCCCTTCCTTCCTGCCCGATGACAGCTGGGGCGTGCTCAAACGCAGCCTTCTAAAACTACAGCTCTAGTACCTTAGAAAACAGACTCTCCTAAGCCACCTGTTAATTCCTTGAAACTCAAAACCCTACAGGCACTTTTGACTGCTGCTCTTCCTTTGACGCCTATAACCAGTCTTGTCAGACTTTCCTCAACCATACCCATTTCAACAGATCTCTTTTCCAGCCTTCTGGCCATCATCTGGTCAGGCCCAGCTCAGTGCCCTCCTGGGGCTGCTGTTCTCGGGCCACTCGCCGGCCTGCTCTCTGCCCTCACTCCCTGCCGCTCCTCGGCAGGACTCTGCCGCTCTGGCCACACAGTGCTCTCCCAGAGCCCAAAGGGCCTCAGGCACACATGTGCCCCTCAGTAGTGTAAAGTCCGCCCACCCTGCAGGGCCGGCTCCTGTCTGCTGCCGCTAGAAAGCTCCTGGCCCCTGCACCCAGAAGGACAGGGTGCTGCAGTCACTGTCGTCACGATTGCTCCATGGTTACTGTGGCTGGGAAATAAAAGCACCTTCCTCAGGTATCTTTCAGTGTTAAACAGTAATGACCTCAGTAGTGATCACCAGTAAATGAAGGCCAATTCATGCCCCCACCATGGGAATGGTCTGAGGTAGTTCCTGCATCACACGCCTCCAACTTACTAGTGTGTAACCTCACACCACTCACTCTCTGGGTCTGTCCCCTTATCTGTCAAAGGGAAAAGACAGCCATGTCCCCTAAGGCAGCAGGAGCCATACGCGAAACCACAGAAGACGTTTGTAGAGTAGCTACACTCCCAATCATTATTTCACCAGATGTCACTAAGGAAGACGTGGTAGGTGACGTACATGTTGCAGAAAACAGGATCCTATTTCACTCAAGTGAGGCTCCTCTTTGTTGTACTTCTTCTCAAGGTCTTTCAGGAATTGTCTTTGGAATTTGTAAATATCTTCGATGTTTCCAAAAATAGTGGCTAACTGTGCAACAGTGAACATTCCTGTGTGCTTGCGACACTGTCGAATATAGCCCTGCAAAAAACAAAAGCAAAATTTTTATTTATCTGGAAATTAAAAAAAATTAATAATAAAGGGGGGAAGCCATGCTTTTGGAGTATATTTTAATTAGAGAAAATTACTTTTACTTTTATGGCTCCCTGATGAGAAAAAAAATCACAATTCCATGACTATAATTTGCCATAAATATTTTAAAAACAAAAGGAAAGTGAAAAGTGTAACACTGTTAGGTTTTAAAATATTCCAGAAACAAGTTACAAAAGCCAGGGTTTCAAATACCAAAGCTTAAAAATGAGTATTGCCACGTCTTTTCTAGACTCTTAAGATGATCATTCTCCCGTCCCTAATTCCATTTCACAGCTGAGAAGACCTGTCAAACACGGGCTGTCCCTGCTCTGCTGATTGTTAACTGTGGCCAAGAGCCAAGAACATCGACCCCAAAGGTTCCACGTCACCTGCCTTCTCTACACAGCACAGATGCGCACATCTTTCATCAGAGGCCTGGCTCACTCGTTCTCTGTGTGCCATACCACGGTTACGCTGTGGTGTCACAGGAGCCAGTGGGACAGGAAGGAGCAGCCACACGTTTGCCCATTTGTTAATAGTTACTTTCAAAACGACATCTTGTATTTGAACAGACTACACTAACCACTTAATAAAATATGTATTACTGGCTTTTGGTATGAATTTTAACAAGAAAATGATGTAATGTAATAGTATGGGCTCTGAGGCAGACTGTCTGGGTTTAAGTACCAACCATACCACATGACTGCTCTGCCTCAGTTTCCTCATCTACAATAAGGACTAACAGGACCTGTCCACTCAGAATGCTGGCGGTAGCTCAGTCACCCCAGGTAAAGGGATGGTGCACAGCTGACATCCAACAATTATCAGCAATCACTCTGACTTTCCTAAAACGCCACTGAGAAGACCTTCTCCGCCCACACACTGACATAGAGTGAGTGGCTGGCCTGAGCACAGAACGGTTACAGCTGAACGGACAGTGCAGACCTCAGCACTAACCACCAGGACAGCTGGACTGCCCAGACTGGGCGAGTGCCAGCGCACCACGAAGTGCAGACGAGATCCATTAGAGACAAAACACGGCTGGGTGTGGTGCACCCCTGTAATTCCAGCCCTATGGGAGGCTACAGCGGGAGGATCACAAGTGCCAGCCCAGACTGGGCAATTTAGCGAGACCTTGTTTTAAAAAAAAAAAAGGTCTGTGAAAGCCTTGGGTTCAATCTATTCCCTAGTCCCGCACACCACACACACAAAACAAACAGAAAAACAAAACCCACACATGACACATGGCAGTTCTCTGAAATCAAAACTATAGAATAGAATTTATTGCTGATGATCCTGATACTGTGGAATATAGCCTGGACATCACCAGATAAAACTCATTTTTCAATCAATGTCTGACTGACTCAGTGTCCTGTCTGTGAGTCCGCGAGTAGAGACGGGGACAGCCTTCGCCTGTCAAGTCACGCGGGTTCGGTGGGACAGCGCTGTCTGCGGTGTAAGTCCCCCTCCCTCAGGGCGGAGGCTGCCAGGGAAAGCTGCAGTGCGCCCTCAGAGGAGGGCTGGCTGCCACAGCACCTGCAAGCCGCAGCGGCCACCCCAGCGGTGCGGACGGCAAGTGCCCAGGAGTCTGCACAGGGCCCAGGGCACCAGAGCAGAGGGCGGAGAAACGGGGTGCTGAGAGGAGAGCAGGGGCATGAGGGCTAGCTGGGGAGCGCGCTTGGTGGGTGCCTCACCTCACAGATGTCCTTGAGGTGCTTGATGTACACCCGCTCAGTGTTCATGATCTCCTGGATGACGTTGGTCCGCATCTGGTGCTTGTTCTCTGAGTGCTTGTGGCGGGTGGCGCTGGCACCATCCTCCCGCTCCTCGCCGTGCGAGCTGCTGGAATTCTCCGACAGCTCTTCCTGGTTGACGCGAAGCTGCATGCACACAGGGACAGGTGACAGGTGACTTGGGGACAGAGAGGCAGCACCAGAAGAAAGGCAGAAGGCCCCGGCTCCTGCTTCTTCAGAATCAGCCCAGGAGGCAGCCTGGCACCAGCCTGTGTGTTCACATGCCCAGCAGAGCCACGGCAGCAAAGAACAACTCAGTGACCTTCAGGTGACAACTGTCAATGACCAGCTGACTGTGTTACAAGTCTGGCTTGCACGTGGGATTAAAAACAATTACAATAGAACTGGACCTGGGTAATGAGATCTGCTGAGAAGATTCCACCACGTTCCCTCAGGCACCCCGAGAGCACTGAGTGCCACATCCTTACCCTGACGAAGCTCGCGGGGAACCAGGCCTCCTTGTCCTCATTCCGGCCCCACCACCAGTCTTTGTTGGAAGCCTCCAGGACCTGGATGACATCGCCAGCCTTGAAGCCCAGCTCCTGGTCGTCCATGGTCACATGGTCCCATAGGGCCTCTGCGCAGACCACACTGCCATCGCTGATCAGCTGGGAAGGGAGACAGAGGCGCATGCTGAGTGCAGAAAACGGGCAGGCAGGCTGGCAAGGGAACGCCACATGAGTGCTCTTGGGGTGACACCGGTGCCCTCTAGCTCCTGAGTGGATACCCTGGGGGCATCCATCAATCCTAACTTGTCATTATACAAAATAAACCCAGGAAAACACTGGGAAAAAGTACAAGCTGGCTATCTCTGACCCACTCACAAAGGAAACCCCGAATCTACTTTTAGAAGATGGACAGATGCTCTGACTTCCTGGGGGTTTACACCCCCATAAACCCATCATAAACTGAAAATATCCTAAACTGAAAATGCATTTAATACTTCTAATCTCACAGCGTGCGCAGCCTACCATAAATGTACTCGGGATATGCCTATTAGCCTGTAGTCAGGCAAAATTACCTAACACAAGACCTACTTTATAATGAAGTGTTGAATAGCTCACGTAACTTATTGAATACTTTACCAAAAGTGAATAATAGAACGGTCGTTCTATACTGCTAGCCCAGAAAGGATAAAATTCAAAATTCAAAAAACTTTCTACTGAATGTACTACTGTCACTGTTATACCATGGTAAAATAAGAAAAACATGAGCTAAACCATAAATCGGAGACCACTGTGTAAATATCTCATTTAGCTGCAGATTAGTTACTAAAAATCTTGAATATCTGGTATGGTCACTAAAATGGTTTCTGAGCAGCTAAACTAGCTGTTACAGAGCCAAGCCCTCCTAAGGCTATGCACGTATGTTACTGCATGTCCCTCCACATCGTCACCCAGAGTGCATTCTTCACACTTTATTCTCAATTTGAGTAGGCCTAGAATCTACCTCTACAGATTCCTGCAGTTAAAGAGGACACAGCATGATCTCGGGATAGTTAGCAGTCAGTGATGATCACGAGTAGACACAGCTCATCTGCCTGCGAGGTGCGAGGGCAGGTGACTGACACTGCCTTACCCCCCACAGACCCAGGCTTGGCATCTTTCGTCCAAAATGCCCAGGGTCAGGAGTGTCAGCTTCCAGAGCTTTTGGGGGCTTGGGGACATTTCCATACATTTTATTGGTCGAATATCTTTAATCCAAAAATCTAAAATCTGAAACTCTGCCTGCCATGATGTTGTTCACATAGCTTCAGATTTTGGAGCATTTCAGACTTTGCATTTTCCATTCAGGGACCTGGGCGTGTGTCCTATGACACGTGACACCTGGTGACCTCGGTGGGATGCCAACTCGCTCAAGTCCTGCTCTGCTTCAGAATGCAAGCGGCTGGAGATGCCTTCTAGAAAGGTTTCCCTCACAAAGGCTATAGCTACAGGGCGAACACATCATAAACTGAAATGTAAGCCCTGAACACTAAGAACTGCTGCTGAGATGAGCTTCAGCGGCAGGATGACTCACCACAGACATTTCCCCACAATGCCAGAAAACCAGAGTGCTGTTCTTATGAGGGTTCCAGGACTTGGAATATGCTTCATAAAAAACAATCCAATAGCAACGTTTCAAGTGACTCTGGTCCCTGAAAATCGGGTGACCGGGCAAGTGGCGTCGCGTGGGGTTCCAGTACCTCGTTGATGGCCAGCTGCTCCCCTCCTGGCTGTAGATATCGAGGGTTGGCCTGGCAGAGCTCTTCATAACTGAAGTCCTCCTCACTGCCGTTGTCATCCACTAAGGCAGAGGACTCAGTGCCTCCATCTGAAGAGACTGAAAAAGAGAGAAGCCATAGATTAGAAGACAGCTAACAGCCCAGGTGTGGCATTGGACTCTCAGCCACCTGGAGGCTGAGGCAGGAGGACTGTTACATTTGAGGGCAACATCTGCAACGTAGTAACACCCTGTCTAAAAATAAGAGGGCAAGGCCCGGGGATGTAGGCCACCATTCCCTGGGCTCAATCCCCCAAACTGGGGATTTTATATGAGAAAACAAACTTTGTAACAGGCTCCCTCCCCAGAGAAAAGAATCAAGTTTTTTTCCTACTCAGAATAAGAAACCATTAGACAATTTCTCCTGACCTATTAATCCCCAGGTAACAGCTGGCGCTAAGAGGAACTGGAGTTAAAGGTTACATCAAGTGAGAAGCTGTTAAAGAAGAGTGAATTTACATGTGATTCAGTGGGAAATTTGTGCTCCCACGAGAATATAAAAAATATAGATAACAATGCATTGTACGTCACACACTGCATCCTGTGTTGATTGTACGTCACATCATGAGTGCAACCGTGAATAGAATGAAAACCACACGTGCACAGTGCGTCGAAGCAGACAGTGGGAAGACATCAAAGTGACTGGGGGGCCACTCGGCCGCGACACTTCCCCAGGCCCGAGCTGCCTGCCCCTGCCTGCCGTAGCCCATTGGCCAAGTCCACCCACAGGCCCATGTTGGTGGCCTGCTTTCTCTGCAGCTGGGGCCTCACTACCTAGAAAGGCTGCAGCCTTACCTGCAGTCTAGAGCCCTGTTGTGAGCTTGGGGGGCCAGCTGTGCACAGCAGGCTGTACATCTGGGGCCAGCTGCATAGCTGCCTTGAGGAGCCAGTGGCCTTGGATGCACTGAGGATCATACAGCCAAGTGCCCCAAACTGAGGTCCTGGGCTCTGACCCGTGGTGCGGGGCACCTTCTCCCCACACAGTTCCCCTCCGATCCCCATCACAGTCTCACTCAGAGGTCAGGGCTGGGGGTAAAAGTGAACTAGGCTGCGAGGAGGTGTGTTCAGAGAGCTCAGCACACAGGCAAGAGGCAGATGGAAGCGGTCCAGAGCCCTGGTGCCCGCTTCTTTCTGGTTCACCATGGATGACTGCAGCCTCGTCAGGGACACTGATGGGCCCGGTCCCCAGCCCAGGGAAGCACAGTGGATGTGCAGGCAGCTGGGTAGTAGAGCCAGTGCCGCAGGAGTGACACCCCCTTCCAGGACCCCATGTCATTTGGGGGGATCCCCCCGCTCCAGGGAGAGCAGGGCTAGTTTTTCCACAGACCGCAGCAAACGGGTTTTAGAAGAGCCAGATGCTGCTGTCTGAGGAACATGCTTGAACCTGTATAGTGTAGTGACAGCTCCCTTTCGAAGGTGATTTCTCCTTCCTCTACTGTGGTTGCAAATGGTGAATTCGGGGTGACCTAGTGTACTGGGATGTTTCTGGGATGCTGTGGTGGGGAGGTCTCAGGGAAGTGAGCATAATTTTTTTTGATGTCAGGGATTGAACTCAAGAGCTTTGTGCTTGCTAAGCAAGCATTCTAACCACTGAGCCAAATCCCCAACCCCTCCTAATTTTATTTTTCATGCACATCTAAGACTACAAAGGGGACAGCATGAAGCCTTCTCAAACCTCGAAGTGATGGCCCGTAACACAAGGCCTGGAGAGTACCAGGCTTAATACCTCAATACTCCAGTGCTCCTGGGCGAGCAGAGTATATACAACCCCCGAAGCCGCGGCAATCTTTAGATTTCAGCCAGCAGTGACCTGGTGCTGCCTGGCACCGACAGCTTTTCTACTTATCACATTTCAGCCATGGCTGAGGGAAAAAAAAAAAAAAAAGAAAGAAAGTTCAGGAAAATAAAGGCATCTGGGCCCTCTACCCAGAGCAAAGACTTCAAACGATACTTTCTCTCTCAAAGAACCAGTTAACAACATCAGCACAGGGAGAACTCCACCACCTGATCTGGCTGTTCCTGTGAAAATCAGTAAAGAAAAGGAAAAAAAAAAGAGCCAGTAATGATCAATTTACAGGAGTCTAATGAGAAGGGGAGACCACTGAAAAAGTACTTAACTCTACAAGAGACATGGAAACGGAATCCTCTGGAAAGAGATGTGGTGTGATAACACTGGACGTCCGAGCGCCTACCAAAAGTACTTAGAAGAACAGCAGGCTGGTGAGAAGGATTTCTGCTGTGATGGTCCAATGCCCGATGGGCCTTTACCAAGCACTGGGGAAGCGAGACCTTCAAACACAGGCTCGCTCAGTCTTCCCACCTGGGGGAGCAGCAGCCTGGGGCAGGGGCTGGGGTGGGAGAGACGCTGTGTGCACAAGGAGAGGCTAGGGCGCCTGTTGCAGAATTGACTAGATATAATCAAAAACGATGCACTGGAAATGGTGACTGTGCTACTAGCTCTGACTTGATCATTATGTGACATATACATGTATACATCCGGCTATATCCTGTAGATATGTACAGTTATTTTGTCAATTTAAAATACTTACTAAAAAAAGCCCATGCAAATAAATGTCCCAGCTTCACTACCTTTCTAGCTAATGACCTTGGTGCAAGTCAGTCTTTCAATTTTAGTTTTTCCTTCTGTCAAATGGGAGGAAGTGCACATGTCACACATATTCAGACATCATTCTTGCCCTGCTTTTGCATCCCAGTGCGACTCGCCAGCGCAGCCCCGACTCCACCTCCTGTCGGAAGGCAGCCCTGCGCATCCTGCTGCAGACACACCAGGTGTTTCTGGCCAGGGCTTGCTGTGCACCTGACACCCTCTCCCAGCCAGTACTTCCGGCCCATCCATTTAAAATGGCCTCCCACTGTCCTTCCTGGTTTGTTTTTCTCCATTGCAGCTGGCACCATCTAATACATTTTATTCACTGTTTGTCTAGAATAAAAGTGATCTAAACACAACAATTCTAATTTGCCTTATTGTTAACTGCATTCTAGTAACTAGACAAGCACAGGACAGTGATGCCCTAAGATTACAATGGAGCTGAAGAATTCCTATTGCGAAATATCTTTACTCTACTTTTCCTAGACATACGAATACTTCTACCGTGTTACACATGCTGATAGGACTCAGCGCACAACATACTGTACAGGTTTGCAGCCCAGGAGTGATCATCTAGATGTGCAGCAGGCTACAACTCCCATGTTTCAGCAGGTCCACTCATGATGTGTGCACAGCCATGAAACTGCCCACTGAGCACTTCCTGGAGCAGTGACACGTGCGTGTAGAGCACACCGATGCACGGCAGGGCTGCGGGGTCTGAGGTCCTGGCTTCACATGCTGGTGCTGCACAACCTTGTTTTTTTAAGTGTGAGACCTTCATCAAGCCCCTTTCTCAGTTCTTACACCTGTTGAAAATGGAAAGTGATGCCCATCTCTCAGGATGGCTTGTAAATTCTCAACAGTGATCGTTACTGGTTAGCTGTGACTTCCAATGAAATGACAGTGCATGAAGCACGGTATAAACTCAATAGAAGTGTAAGATATTCTTTTATGGGGTGCTTACGATGCGCCAGGCACTGGCTTAGGCCTTGTTAGTTCGTTAGCTCATATGATCCTCCTGGCAGTACTACATGATGGGTGCTGGAATTGGGACTCAGTTTACAGAAGAGAAAACAGAAGCAGGCCCTGCCCATTGCCTCTAACACTTACTCACTGGGTAGTCCTACCTCCTCTGACTGTGCTTCTGTTACTAGGAAAAAGACACTAACTCCTGACTGGACGCTAAACATAGGTTAGCACCAGAACGTGTATAACATTCTGCAGAGCAGCAATCGTTACCGATTTCATCTCTGTCCTTTGCTCAGCTTAGATTCCTGTCCTTGCTCTCTGTCCCAACGGGGGCTGTCAACAACCTGATGCAGTTTCTGTTTTAATTCTTTCCCTTTCATGACCTGAAGTGCATTCTAATTTCAAATCCTTTCTGAGTTAATGAATCCTTGTGCTCCTGACACACAAACACACATATATTTTTGTCTGTTTTTTGAGACAGGGTCTTGCTTGTATTCAGACTGGCCTCAAACTCTCTGTGATCCTCCTGCCTCAGCCTCCCTCATGCTGGGATTACAGGTGTGCTCCACCACACCTGGCTTGTCCTATAATTCAAATGTACTTTGGAGAGTTGGAATTTTCAGTATGTGTCAAAATGAGAGGGATTTTAGAAGTTTTATTTTGATGCAGTATCTGTGCCTAACATGGTTTCCTATTTTTCCCTTTCTGGGGGGGTTGGTGGCGGTGGTACTGGGAAGTGAACCCAGGGCTTTGCACTGAGCTACATCATAACACTTTCTCTTTTCCACTTTTGAAATGAGTCTTGCTAAGCTGCCCACACTGGCCTTGAACTTGTGATCTTCCTGCCTCAGCCCCCGAGTGCTAGGACTATAGGTATGTGCAAGTACACCTGGTGAGAAGCCATTTTTAAAAATGATTTTGTATACACGGGTGACAAGAGTGCTCCACACCAAAACTTTAGAACCCCAAATTCCTAGATCTTGACTCGAGAGCAGTCAGTATCTTCCCGCACAGCCACGCCAAGGAAGAGCACCTTATCCTCCACAGCACTGCACTCCGACGTTGGCACACACCACGGGTCTGTCCTTTCTGCAGAGCACTGCCCACTCCACACAGTAGGTGACTTCACACACTGGCTCCTGCCTGACAATTGTGGCCGACTATCACTCCTGCAGGCTCTGTTCCCCATCCGCCCAGCACTGTTCCTCCAGGCAGCATGGCCCGTGCTAGCTTTGTTTCTTACACGGTGGTGCCCAGAGGGCTAGTCTCTCTTCCTTACACATCTGTGTCCTTTGGGATGAAGGACCGACGCGTCAGGCTGTAGCAGCCTGCAGAGGGGGTCTGCAGGCCACACTTCAGCCCCCTGCCCGACATGGGCTCAGGACAAGCAGAGAACACTGGCAGACACTCAGGGTGTGCTGCTGTTCAGGTCAGCGGGACTGGTACAAATACAATTAGAGAAGACACAAAGACACTCGTCCCCAACAGCTTATTGGGCTCCTCAGGAAAACATTTTCTGTCTGAACGGCAAACTGTCAAATCAGCTGACAACTGATTCTAAAGGTGATTTCTGACACAGGAAATATCAAACAGCACCAACAATGGAGTGCTGCAGTTTATAACAACTTCCTATTTGCACACACTGACAACAGGCCCATGGCCTGCCCCACTGCTAAGGACAAACGACAGCTCTCTCTCCCACTTGGCTTCATTCTGCACACTTGAGAGGCAGATTTTAAAAGCACTGGCCTAAGCAAAGGATGGTGGTACACACCTGTAACCCCAGCACTCTGAGAGGCTAGAGCAGGTGGATCACAAGTCTGAGCCCGGCCTGAGCAATTCAGCAAGTTGGCAAGACCCTGTCTCAAAATCAAAAATGCTCTGGTGATGTAGCTCAGTGCAAAGAGCATGCGCACACGCACACACCCATACACACACACACACACACACACACACCCCCACCCCGTAGGACCTTGGACAGAGTCCCTGTAAGGCTGCCCAAGGAGAGGCCTTGACTTTCCCTTTGTCTTCTCACCGAGGAAAATGCCCAGCCTTGGGCTGGCTATGGAGGGCATAGGGAGGGCAGTGACAGAGTGGAAGCGTTCACTGAACCAATGGAAGGTGAGTACCAGCCGAGGGTGCTCAGCTTCGCAACCAGGGCTGGGTCCAAACAGCAGGCTGCGATCTGCTTCCAGGAGGCCAGGTCCTCTCTCACACTCCTAGCCAATGACAGTACCTTTTTGCAACCAGCAGCCACTCCAGGGGATTTCCCGCCCCTCAGCTGGGGGAAATTCCCATGCTTAGAATAATCTGTTAAAACACATATTTCAGAAATCCTCCTGCTGATCGCTCTGACTTCCTCAGGGCTGAGACAAGCCGCTCTGGCTTCCCACTTCAAAAGCGGAAACAACAGCACAGCAGGCAGCTGCGCTCAGAGTCTGAACACACCCCCACATTGTCGGGGCACCGGCTCCAGTCCTCTGTGGGTTCCCAGATGCCCAGGCCGTGGCTCCCAGTCACACGGGGGTGTGATGGGGAGGTTTTGAAAATAAAGATCTTGTGCTCCTCAGGACCTTTCAGCTAGGCCTGGGGGGGAAGATTTGCTGAGAATTTGTTTTCAGAAGGTTTCTCAAAAGAGTTGGACACCTGGCCAGTTGTGGGACCCAGCAGACCTGTGGTGCAGCTCACTGACCACAAGGCATGGCCGGTGCTGTGGGATGCAAGCCTCCGTTACCTGCTTGTGCAGCCAGCCACAAGGCCGGGGACAGGACTCCGAATGTACCAGGGAGCTGTGCGCAGCCATCTGGCACCACCGAATGTGCCCTGTTCAGTCAGAAGGAAAAAACCTTCTCTCCCAAAACAGCCTGCTGAATTTTGGACCCTGCTTCAACAGTACAGTGGTCACCTCTCAGTGACAGAGTCCACGAGCTGTCCTCCCTGTCATTCCCTGATCCCCCACAGTAATGCGCCATCTCCTAAGTTCTAGAAACGCCTCTGAATAATCTTTTCTAAAATAACTCACAGGCCAGGTGTGGTGGCACACACCTGTACTCCCAGAATTCAGGAGGCTGAGGCAGGAAGATAACCTCGAGTTTGAGACCAGCCTGGGCTACAAAGTGAGTTCATGGCCAGTCTGAACTATATAGCAAGACCACATTTCAAAAAACCAAAACCAAAAAAAAAAAAAAAAAAAAAAAAAAGAAAAAGAAAAAAAATCCTCTGTCACATGTGTATTCTAGTTATCAAAATTAGCTGCTCTTCCTGTGTCTATTTCCATGTACAGTCCCCTCCCCCAACATGCATACTGCCTGAAGTGCAAGGGATGCCTTTAGTCAGTGCTAGTGGACCCAAAGCATGAAGTAGTGCTCAGACTCCAGAATATAAAACATTACTGTCACAAGTCACTATGTCCAATCTAGACTTAAGCCATTCTTCATAAGTAGCATCTTTGAATCTTTTGAACATACTGACAAACAATAAAAATCAAAAAGTCTCCTAAAAATGGACATGCTAGTCCTCACTAACAAGCTCACATAAGGAGTGCTATATACATGTATGTGTGTATGTGTATATGTGTGTGTGTGTGTGTGTGTGTGTGTATTTTGTATTATTGGGGATTGAACTCATGGCTTTCACACTGAACTACATTGCCAGTCCTTGTTCATTTTGAATAAGTTTTTTTTTGGTGCTGGGATCGAATTCAGGGCCTTGTGCTTGCTAGGCAAGCACTCTACCCACTGAGCTAAAATCCCTTTTTCATTTTGAGATAGGGTCTCACTAAGCTGCTAAATTGCCCTGCGTAGGCAGGGCTCAAACTTGCAATCCTTCTGCCTCAGCCTCCCAGAGTGGTGGGATTACAGGTGTGGACCACCATGTCTAGCTTTAAGAATCTTTTAAAAACCATTTCTTCCAGTGTGTATGTACCTTTGCATGACATTGAGCCTGGGTCCATGCTGCCCGTGCTGCTGGGAGCTGACAGCAGCAAGCTACATCACAATGAAGTTTCATTTATTCCAAGTCCCTGAAAATTGATTTTTTCTACAGATGATTTAAGATATTTTTAATTTAACCAAACAAAGTGCCAGTGAATAATTTCCCCCTTTCAATTTAAAATCAACACTTGCCCTAGAATGTCTCAAAATGTTCTAGAATGATTTACAAAAAAAAGTCCGAGTGTGCTTATCTGTGAAATGGGTCTCGAGGATCCTGTAGGAGAAAGGTCGGCTAGGTCTGGCGGAGGATTCAGCTTCCCTCCCTGTGCTGGCTCTGGTGTTACCTCCGGCATGTCCCTGGGGCCATGTTGCTCCTTAGCTAGCTGCTGCTCTGCCCAGTTTCTGGCTCTGCAGCAGCTTCTCTCGTCCCTCCATTCTGGCTGACACTTGAGCGCTGCCGTGCCCTTCCTTTTGCCCTCAGGCAGTGCCTTGTGCCCATCTGAACTCCAGGCAAGTGCTTCCCAGCTGGCTGGCCAGGCCCACCCACCAGCTCCACCAGCACGCTCAGGTGTTCACAGGTATGTGCTCAGCGCCTCCTGGAAATCATCTCTTGCACGCTACACGAGCATCCTGGGGTGCCAGTCTGCTCATCCAGGAGGAAGTGGCTCCCAAGACAAGCGCTGGACAGAGGACAGGTGCGTTCCCCCTTGGCCCTGGCGTCACTGCACTCACACTGACAGGATGGGACAGAAGGGGACAGCCACGGCCCACCGCAGGGTGGGATCACACCCCCCGCTGGTGAGCCTTACTTACACAGCCCTCTCACATAAGAGGGCTATACTGCGCTTCCTGTCATTTTACTCCATGTGGGCGAGACCTTGCACGTGGGGACACACCCAGGGGACTCTCAGAGTGGGAAGGGACATGGTGGCTGGCTCTTCACAGCCACAGGGCCAGTGGGGCTGTGGCAGAGGAGCGGGGGCGCCCAGCTCCCCAGGAGTGTGCTGCCGAAGCACAAGCCTTTGGTGCAGCCATGGCGGGCTGTGTGTCGCTGGCAGCGTAGGGGAGCTCTCTGCTCAGAGCTGCGTGCTGGTCAGGCCCCTCCCTGGGCTCAGGTACTGAGTGCGGGAGAGAGCAAGGAGAAGCTGCCTCCAGGAGAGAGGGATGCGGCAGGACAGTGGGGATGCACACCCCTCACACCTCCTGGGCAGGAGCACCCGCTCTTCCCTCCCCCGGGCTCGCGGTCAGACTGCGGTGCCTGTCACTCAAGGGACAGCGGTGGCTGGAAAGCCAAGTCCACGTTCTCAATATAGAGCTGGAGGAGGGGTAACTGGTTTTCCTTTATGTAAATTCTGGCTAGCGCAAGGGAACACGTACCACCCTTGTCTGATAATCAGCCAGAGACAGAAGCTGTAACCACATCCCTGTCTTGCCTCAGCCAGCTCGGAAACCAATCAAAACAAGAAAGAAAGCACACTACAAACAGGATCGCTCCACAAGGCCCCAGGCTGCCTTCCTGCTGTCACCATAGCTCCCATTCATCCAGAGTCACTGGTGTCTATTTCAGGCAAAACCAGAGACGAGATCTGTTGTTTAAAGCTTCCTACCGCATCCACGTACCAGCAGCAAGGCAAAATTCTTCCTGTGGAGTCTTTTTTTTTCTCTTTTAAGAATATATGACTCGCTAGCATGAGAGTACAAACAACATTTCTTTCCCATTTAGATAGGAAATAGTCCCAAGATGATACTCATAAAAATACTAAAAAGGCGAGATAAGTCACAAGTAACCAACTACTAGGTAGCATCACTTTGGAAAAGGGTAAATAGCATCTTTCAAAAATCACTTGCTAGCCTTCAAATCTATTCCTCTTTAGCTAGGCACATTTTATATATTCCTACAATAACCTTTTGAATAAAACATAAGCAAAAAACAGTAACAACACCAGTAGCAAAGACCAGATCTCACTACTTATAAAGTCTAGTCCAAGCCAGGAATGATGATCCATGACTGTAATCCCAGAACTCTAGGAGGCTGAGGCAGGAGGATCGCAAGTTCCATCCCAGCCTAGGGAACCTAAACAACTTAGTGAAACTCTGTCTCTAAAAAAAGAAAGAAAGAAACGAAGTAAAAAGAGCTGTTACAGCTCTCTGAGAAAGCCCTGGGTTTAACCCCAAATGCCTGCTCCCCATACACACCAAGTGCCATACTTGATTTTCTGTTTTCTTTTACGCTATTGTGTCACTAGTGGTGGACTATGCCCACAACTCCCCCACCCTTTTCTGGGAGGCATGAGCTTTTCTGCACATACTGACACCTATCAGAGAAGGAGAAGGAAGGAACAGGGCAGGGGAGAGGGGAAGAGAGAGAAAAAACAAGCTGCCACTCGGAAAGGAGAGTGGAGTCAGCTATGCTGGCACTTCCATACCCATGTGAAGGCTTTCCAGACTCCAGAATCTTGCCATCTCCCCTCGAGCTACCATCCTTCCGCCTGAGGAACAGCAACCTTCAAGGCAAGCGTGGCTGCGACTGAGGAACCCGGTCCCAGCACAACACTGAGGGTGGGAGGCTCGCCGCTCCGGAACTGCAGAAACCGCTTATTCACTGCCTCGGCCGCGCTCTGTGCATCCCGGCCAGAGCCTGCCCAGAAGCTGACAGCCTGCCCCGTGTGACTGAGGCCAGCAGGACTCCAGGGAGGAAACTGCAGTGAGGCCTGCACTCCACACCCACCGCGCTCATGCCTGGAGGGGCAGGGACGGCTTCGGGGGGCAGGCCCAGTGGAAATTCGCTTGCTGCTCTAACTACAATTGCAGAAGCTGAGTTAGACTCTGGGAGAGCTTTTCCAAAGGTTTCTATTTCATGGGAGAAAATCACAGGGGTCACTTAGTTCAAAAATGGAGTTAGGATTTCACAGCATGGTATGACAAAAATGTGAGCTATGATTTGCATTATGCTAACTGTAAATTTATGAGTTCCCTTTAAAAGAGGGCTTTTTGTTTAAAAGATACATATGTAAATAAATACATGTATACCCTACGCCATGTAATGTGCAGATGTCCTACTGTGTGAAATACATTTGTCTTAAACAGAGGTTCTCCTTGGACTGCCTTATAGGTTTTTATTTCCTCTGTAGCTTTGTGTTTCCTAAACCCACAATAAGCACATCTTTAATGCTGAGAGACAACTGCTTACCAACAGTGCGTGTCCTTCAATTTCTCCACGACCGGAAGTCACTGCCTTCTCCTCTTTCTGAACAGTGAGATGGCATCTGCAGAGCTGTGATCACATGGTCATCTCCCAACAAGTGTGGGGTAAAAAGTGATAGTACTGATCAGAAGTGAGACGCAGGCCTTTCAGCGTGCAGCCCGTGTGCTAAGTGTGCCCTCGCCAGCTTGGCCTCCTCACCTGCAGAGCAGGGTGCCTGGAACACCAACATCCCTCGTCTATGTGCCGAGAACGCATCACCAAGCGTCCAGAACAGCACCGGCACTTCCTCACTGCTGCACAGCTTGGGAAAATCTGTGGTCCCTCCTAACATGCTCTCACAGACATCACTCCGCCACGGCCTGTAGAGTGGCTCCACGGTTAGAGCACCTGTCTAGCAAATTCCAGGCCCTGGGTTGGGACCCCAGCACAGCAAGTAACAACAATAACAACGAGTTAAAGTAACCAACTCAGAACCAAAAGGTGCAGAATTAATTATAACACTCATGTTAACTGTATTACTATGTTGTAGGTTTTTCTAACCTCCAAATATACGCATCTATAGCTACTGAAATGTTGTACCCTACCCTTGAATCCAGCTAAACAAAGTTTCCTGGGGAACTTGGTTTCAAAAACCCCCAATAGAAGCTGGGTGTGATGGGCCACACCCACAATTCCAGCACTCAGGAGCATGAGGGAGGAGGATTGCCGCGAGTTCAAGGCCAGCCTGCCCTACACAGTGAGTTCAAGGCTAGCGTGAACTGTGAACTACATAGGGAAACCCTGTGTCAAAAAACCAAAAGAAGGAACAAAAACTCTAACAGATACCCTTTGACTCTCCGTATGTGACAGCCTCTGCCATATTATGAAGAAGGCCTTGCCAGACAAATGCTGGCACCTTGACACTGGACTTCCTAGCCTAAAAAATCCAGAATAAAAGTGAAACACAGGTTGGGCCTGGTGGCACACACCTTAATCCTAGCACTCTAGCCTACCAAGCCGGGCTACAATGTAAAGTTCACTAAGTCTGCCTCATGGAACACCAGGGCAAAGAATGTTCCATGACCAAGTCTAAAAAACTGCTGTATACCGTGTCTACTTCTCCGACATCTGTAGAGTACATCAGTAATCATAGGCCCAAGATGTCCAAATGGTGTGTGATACTGTTTGACAGAGAACTTCCCAATCTTATTTGGCCACAGAGGTTTCTTTTTACTACAACATATACTATTATCCCAAGAAAGTGTGCTATGGCCTGGGCTGGCCCAGCGCCGGTCAGGCTAAAGGCTCTGAGCCCACCTTCTCAGGACCCTGTCACCCAATGCACAGACAGGGGAGGCCCGCTGTTTTGGCGACTCTGCTGTGCACCGCTGTCATGCAGCACGCATTGGGAGCCGCTGAGGTGCTCCCGAAAGCCGGTGTGCCTGCTCTACCAAGAGAGGGGCAGATGCCAAGTGCTGAGAGGCCACAGCAGCAAGCAGGAGCTCTCGTTAACAGGCATCTGTTTTAACCAGGCCTAAATGCCAGCAGAAGGCAAGGAAATACGCCTTCGGATTACATGCAGAGCGAGTGCCACCACTGGGTAACTACTTCACAACCAGTTCCCAACTGCTGTGTCTCCTCAAAGCTGCAGCCTCCCACGGTGGCCCAGAGAGATCCAGGAATATCCCGGGGAGCC
Source organism: Hystrix cristata (assembly GCA_004026905.1). Classification (NCBI taxonomy): domain Eukaryota; kingdom Metazoa; phylum Chordata; class Mammalia; order Rodentia; family Hystricidae; genus Hystrix; species Hystrix cristata. Next base: position 84,840 of record PVJO010003645.1, on the reverse strand, counting down.
CAGTGGGCTCCCACACGGCTCATGCCCAGAGCTATAGGCTAGACACTGGACAGCAGAGGCCCCCAGGACGGAGCAGTGCTGCTATCAACTTTAGAAAAGGAGCTGGAGGGTGGGTACCAGCTTAGCCAAGAAGCAAGAGGCCCCGCCTCTGGCTGCTGCTGCAGGGCTGCAGCACAGTCCAAATATGGATAGGATGGCACCTGCACTACTGGGCAACCAGGCCATAACCAGGATAAACACACCAGACCCCCAGACTCTGGCCACCTTCCACAGCCAGCAGGGGCTGCTGTTTCCAAGCCGGGAGGGAGATTCGGTGACTGGAAATACTTTCTATCAGTCATTCTGAACAACATTCCCTCACTCGTTAACATAAATCACTGAACACACAGCTGGCTCTTTGATTCTGAATGAACTAAAGACAGGCATCATTATTAATATACACATCACGGTTATGATAGTTTCCAGAGAAATTAAACGACATTTAACATCCCTGGGTGTGGTGGCAAACGGCCTGCAAGAGGATTACCAAATCGGAGACCAATCTGGGCAATTTAGCAAGACTCTGACTTAAAATCAAATTAAAAGGCTGGCGATGTAGCTTGGTGGCAGAACGCTTGCCTGTCATGTGCGAGGCCCTGGGTTTAGTCCTCAGTATTACAAGAGCAACAAGAACAAAAAAACACATTTACTATCACATACAACACAACGCTGCTGGGGAATGGTGTTCAGTGATGCAGCCCACACTTATCAGCATGCTCGAGGCCCAGCTCCACCTCCAGCACTGGAAGAACACACTGTGCACAGCATTTTTGTGCACACAGACAAGCAGGTGCTCCCGCCTGGCCAGGGCAGGCTGGGTCTAGAACTCACCCAGCTTTCACCATGGAGAGGAAGGCTGATCGCGACAGGTGGGGACGGAGCCAGAGTTTTGTGAGACCTCCAGGAGGGCAGCACCTTCCAAGCCAGGCTGAGTCCTGAGTGCGTAAGAGCAAGCGCTCTGGGGATGGAGTCCATGCTCAGCGGCTCACCTCCCACCTCAGGCTCTCGGAGCCCACGCACTGTCCAAGAACTGCTCCACACAGGCCACAGGAGGCTGACTAGAACTTGAATGAGGCACAGGCAAGTACAACCCGCCCTCCACAAGGCACTCTCTCCATCCAAGGCCGCCACTCCCATCCTCCGGGAGCACGTGCACACACTTTGCACCTGCACTCATCCCTGCCTCATTACCGCCCTAGACACTCTGTCTGATCTGGTTTGTGTGCCAGCACCACGATCTAGGACTTCAGTTGCAGTCAGCTGAGGGACATTGCTGAACACTTTCAGGTTCCAGTTTCCTTTCTGCAAGATTAGGCCAGCAACAGGGTCAGAGGACTGGCCTGGATGGCCACCTGACAGGTAATTAGACTCTGCTATCCTTTCTCTGATGTTTAATATCCTTTCTTCTCCTTTTAAAACCCATTTTCTGCCAGGCATGGTGGAACATGCCTATAATTCCAGCACTTGGGATGCTGAGGCAGGAGGATCTCCGTGAGTTTGAGGCCAGCCTAGGCCATGTAATGAGTTCAAGGCCAGCCCAGACTACATAGTGAGACCTTGTCTCAAAAAAAAAAAAAAATTTTTTTTCCTGCTGAGTGTGATGGTGCACTCCTATAAATCCTACCACTGGAGAGGCTGAGGCAGGAGGATCACCCCAAGTTTGAGGCCAGCCTGGGCTCCACAGTGAGTTCAAAACCAAGCCTGGACTACATAGTGAGACCCTGTCTCAAAAAACCAACAAATCAACAAACAAACGAAAACCAAACCAAACGAACAAAAAAAACCCCATTACCATGTGTTTGGTAATTTAGGTACATGATAGTTCTAAGAATTTTTTTTAAAACTCTAGCAATTTAGAAAGATTTGAACAAATACAAATTTTAGAATGTTTTCATGGAGAAGATGAGTTTGCTAGAAGAATGTAAAATACAGTACTTCCATCATGTTTTCCTGAGTCAGGGGCTGGAACACTATGTTCCTTTATAAAACCTCGATTATAGGCAAGACTGAAGCATGAACTATAGCTGAAAGAACTGCTACAGGTGCTAATGTAATCTCTAAGAACTGAAGGCAACGTGGTTTCAGGCACCAATGTCCCTACCTGTTGTCTTTGTTCTTGCACTCAAAGCCTTTCATAATTTCTAAATTCCTTGGACCCTGTGGAATCTGTGCTGTCTTACAACAGGGTCAAAAGACAGCGATTTTACTGTGTTCTGTCTGAGCAGGCAGGGAAACTGGCAGTACTGGCCCACAGACAGTAAAGAGATTCATCGCATCTTATAAAGAGACACAGCCAACCCTCGAAATCCCTTGGTATGAGAATATGAAGTGGGAAGGGCAAGGGAGAAGGGACTAGGCAAGACACCCAGTCCACACCTAACAATCAAAGCCCAGGTTACCTACACCTCCATCAGCTTTCCCAATAGTGGCCGTCACCTGTAATAGGTATAAGTGATAAGGTCTGATTTTATAAAATGATTTGAATAAAATGAAGAATCAAGAAGATAATCTGGAAAATAAGAGAAAAAGAGGTTTTACGGCAGGCATGCTTAAAATCATCACAAAGAAGCCAGGTGAGGTGGTGCACACCTGTAATCCCCACACTCAGGAGGCTGAAGCAGGAGGATTGCTGTGAGTTCGAGGCCAGCCTGGACTACATAGCAAGTTCAAGGCCGGCCTGCACCAAAAAGTGAGACCCTGTCTCAAAGAAATGGAAACAAAACTAAAAAGAGGGCTGGGGATTTAGCTCAGTGCTTAGAGTGATTGCCTTGCAAGCACAGGGCCTTAAATTCGATCCCCAGCACCCACAAAAGAAAACAAAACAAGCAAAACAAAACAAAAAAACCCCAAACAACAACAACAAAGAAGAAATCATGGCAGAGGCCCCATAATCACGAATGTGCATGTCCACAAGTATGCACACATGCTCCCACCCACACTTACATACACCTCAAAACACGTATTAGTGGGTTTTTCTTCTTTCCCTGTAACAAAAAGTTCAGTGAAGTCTCTAATTCTTCGGAAGATCACTGGATAATGCCTGAAATCTGGAGTTGAGAGTTCAATGGGAAAGATTCAGTCAAGGTTTCCTGCCCCTGCTAAAAGCTGAGCGTGTGTATTTTAAATCTGTTTAACCTACATTTGGACGCTGATTAAACGGAACACGGTTCTGCACAGACTCTCGCAGCCCCAGGGCTTTACTCGCTGGATTCCAGGACTCAAGCTGCTGGTTCGCAAGCCAAGTAACTCCGAACTCTGGAGAGAAACAGCTTGCTGCTCACTCCTGTCCCTGGCCCTGCCTGCAGCTGATACTCCCCTCATCAGTTTACGAATATTTACTGCACACTTGCTGCACGCCAGATCATCCCTGCACACCTGTGGAGCAGATAACTTTAACTTCGCCTACCACAGAGGAAGACAGAAGACTCATGGACAGAAGGCTTGGGCACAGCTCCCGCTGTCTGACCAGAGTTCTGTTAGTAAGAAAACTGGCAAAACGATGAGAGCAGAATAATGCCGGAAAAACTGTACGAGTCCTCTTCCCTTCCCGATTCACTGGAGCTATCAAGACTTCTCCCTGACACGGACTGCTTGTTCTAAGAAAAAACAAAGTTATACTGTGATCTACGTAAATGTTATTTCCAACAAACTAGAAATTGGGTTTTTAAAAAATGACCATCATGAAAGAGATAATAACTGAGACAGAGGAAGGGCAAAAACTACTTTGCCTTGACTAAGCAACAGACGAAGGTGGGCATGTTGCTGCACACCTGTAATCCCAGCTCCTTGGGAGGCCGAGGCAAGAGAATCACATATTCAAGGATAGCACGAGCAACGTAGCAAGGCCCTGTCTCGAAATTAAGAAATAAATAAAAAGGGCTAGAGATGTAGTTCAGGGATAGGGTGCTTGCCTGGATGTACCCTTAAATTCTATCCCTAGTACCACAAAAATCAGGAAAAAGAAAAAATAAAAAAAAATAAAACCACTCAAACAGCTGGGTGTGGTGGTACCCACCTATAATCCCAGACACACATACACACACTTTATCTCAAAGTAAAAAGTAAAGGGGTGGGATGTAGCTCAGTGCACTCTGGCTTGAATCCTCAGTAAGACACACAAAAAAAATCTAATTTGAAGTGATAGAAGCAAATAAGTGACAAATAAATTCCCTCGCTTCTTAAATGTTGAGACATTACTTCATCATTCTAAATCAAGAACCAGGATTTTCTGATGTAGATGTAACGTTACTATTTCTTTATTATGTTGCTTTTTGGAAACAGACTTGCTGCGTCGCTAGATCCTCCTGCCTCAGCCTCCTAGGTATCAGGATTATGCCACCATGGCTGTAACATTACTGCCTCTATTAAAATCATTCAGTAAGAATCATCACTGCACATTCGTACATTCGTATTAAGGAGCTTTCAGATAATGGAAGGCCAAAGTAATTTTTAATATGGCACCCTAACAAATCATTTTTAATTGATCCTCATCATTTATGCACTATTTTCGGCTATAAAATTACAAAACCATGGACTCAGACTAAGCAAAGTAGACGAAATACTTTGACTCTAAAGTCTTCAGTCTTCTCACACTCTCACGCTACATTCTGGCCTGACTGGACTGCTGAGCCCTGAGAACAAGTGGCCCTCCTACCTTAGCCTCCTGAGGGGCCTATAGGAACCACCACCGCAGCCCAACTGCTCCCCCACCAAGGCCAGGCCTCTTGGGTCCTCTGTCCACCCACGACTCTGCTTACCTGCCTGGCTACTCTTTCCTGTCTCCACTGGGAAATGTCTTTTCTGTACTGTCCCCCAATGCTGGTCCTCAGTGCCCCAGATCCTCTTCTCCCTGTCCACCCCTTACTGCCACCTGGCTCTCCTTTCCCTATCACGGCCTTACTGGCGCAAAGGGGAAGCTGAGCTGTATCCAGCCCCACCCACCTGGGTCGACGCTGTCCCGTGCTCCCTGCCATCCAGGCCCGAGCCAGCTCGGATTCCTCCCTCACCCTGAACCTCGGACGGTGCTCCCAGCCTCCCAGCTCTCACATGGCCTCCACGCTAGGGTCATTTTCCTAGCTGTAGGCTCTGTGGTCACTCCTTTAAGCCACGCACTCCTACCCTCCTCCCACAATTACCCAGTGAACCTCCAAAGTGCAAATCTGCTCATCTCGCCCTACCTAAAGCCCTTCGGTGCTTCCTGTTGCCCCGGCCCCTTCCAGTAGCCGGCTATGCAGCCCTGGGGCTCCAGGTCCTTGGCCTTCACCCACACCCTGCAGAGCCAGACCTGTGGAGGACATCCTGAGAGGGCCTCCCGCTCCTGAGCCAAAACACCCGATCCGTCCCTGTGTTCATGCCGTAAGCACCGTAACCTGAACTCATCCCCGTCACAGTACAGGATGGGGCTCCTGCTGGCCATCCAGCTGGAAATCTGCATTTTTTTCTTGCACATTCCTATCCCTGCCCATGACGCATCGGTTAAAGATTTCCAGGTCTGCTTTCTTTTATTTTTTATTTTTGGTTTTTTGAGACGGGGTCTCACTATGTAGTCCAGGCTGGCTTTGAATTTCAAGCAATTCTCCTACCTCAGCCTCCCAAATGCTGGGATTATAGGTGTGCACCACACCCAGCACCCAAATCTGGTTTTTAAAGTACTGCAACAAAACCAGGCAATCCAAGTGCAAGATTCCTTGATTGTTCCACTTTTCCAAAATGTCAGTTCTTACCTAGTCTGATTTTTTTTAACAATTCATTTTTATTGAGTCTTTCCAAAGTGTTCAATTTCATTTTCATTCTCTTTTTAGTCTCACATTCACATCTCATTTGTGTACAGAAGGTCTAAGCAAATTTGGTAAGTACCGTAATAAACACCGCCGCGCTACGGAGGCTGGGTCGTAGAGCGAGGGCAGCGGGCAGTATTGGGAAGCAGGCGGGCACACCGCGGGCATCCATCCGCTGACCTCCTGAGGTGGCGCTTTCAGGGGCAGGCCTGTGGCCTGGCGGCAAGCGCTGCCCTGCCTGAGATGTGCCTTCCCATCCTCGGCCTCTACCCTTGGCACATGCATTCCCTCAGCCCAGGCTGCACCCCCGACGACGAGTCAGAGCCAGTTCCCTCACTCTCCAAACCTGACTACCCTTCACACATTCGTCTGCGTGTCGCACCAGCGGCTGTGTGGAACTCGCCCCAGCCCCCGGCCTCAAGCAGGGCCCCTCATGGGGAACCAGAATGTGATGTGTACTGTTGAGGGAGTCCAGACCAAGGAAGCACCTTCAAAGATGCCTCAAGAGCATGTTTAAAATCCAGCTCGAAAATAAACGGGAAGAAAAGGAAAAAAAAAAAAAATCCAAAGATTATTTTGCACATGCAAGCACCAAAAAATAAACCAAGAAATCCCCACTCAGAAAGGTATCGGAGCAGCTTATTTCCATTTTTGCCCGGACGGCACATCTTATAGTACAGTAGTATTTCCTAAGAATAATTTCAAGCTTACCAATGTCTTATAACATTGGAGGAATGTGTTGTTACACCCAATAGTAGCTCCTAATTAAATCTTTTCTTATTCTGGGCCATTGACACATTTTCACTATGAAATCAACCAGAAGAATGGGGAAAGAATGTCACCCATGAACAACAACCCCCAACTGCACCCTGAAACTCTGGGCCTCACACACAGTGGAAAATGAATGTTTTCTTCTTCTTTAGATAAGCCAGCCCCAGCAGTGAGTAGGCACTGTTCAGCTGAGGAGGAAACCCAGGCGGGTTGTGGGCGTCGTTTGGCAGGGCCATGCCTGGCAGAGGCTCTTCAGGACCAGGCCCTCACTATCAGCAGCAGCAGGAACCCTACGATGCCTACACGGTCAGCCAGCTCAGTCGTTTCCGCTCAGGCCTTTTCCATTCTCAGCAGCCCTGCAAGGAGGCGTCCTGCCCCTTGGGTTTACCTGCACACCCCAGCTGGGCACCCCTAGGCCCCAGGCACTCCAAAGAGGCCCCCCGGGCAGAGGCCACAGGCCATGCCAGGCTGTCAGGCACTCGCAGGAGCCAGGGCCCAGGGGCCCCATCGGTTCCTCCCATGGCTCAGCCACATGGAGGGACCTCCAATGACAGTGGGCTCGCAGCAGCTCACTGGGGCATGCTCTGGCTGCACCTAGCTCTGGCTCTGCGCATGCCCTGCCTGACTTCTCCACTGGGTATGTACAGAGGATGAGCAGCACCATCACCTTTTAGAATGCAACATTTCTTTGAAATAATTCTTGATCTGTTCCTGTGGACGAAGGAAAAATGCAGTATGCATCCTGGGGGGTGGTTCTGGGGATCGAACTTAGGGCCTTGTGCTTGTTAGGCTAGCACTCCTCCACTTGAGCTAAACCCCAATCCCGTATGTGTGTTTTTTAAATCACTAAGAGATCTATTTTGTAATTTTAAGTCTTTTATTCTCCATGCTTATTGCTAACGTTTATGCTCTTTTGTAGTATATTGTTTGTGGGGTGTTTTGTTTTGTTTGTATGAAGAATTGAACCCAGGGCCTTTACGCTGAGCTACATACTTAGCCATTTTTTTATTTTTTATTTTGAGAAAGGGTCTTGCTAAATTGGCATGGCTGGGCTTGAACTTGCAACTCTCCTGCCTCAGCCCTACAGTATGCTGAGATTACAGGGACGTACCACCATGCTCAGCAGTAAGTTTTTATTCTTTTGTAGAGTCTGGTAAAAACAGTGATCAACTTCAGTGTATTTGTTGTTACTTGTTTTGTTATTGACAGCAGAACCCGGAACTTTTAAAACCTCATAGCAGGTTTTTAAAGTAGTCCCTCCTTTCCCCGGTCACTGCTAGCTCCGATGTGCACCTCAGATAGGCTGGCCAGCACATGCTCTTCCTGGATTCTGCCCGAGATTGGTTCCAGGACCCACAGAGAAAGCAAAACCCAAGGATGCTCCTTTCTGTGGTATTTATACAGAACATGCACAGGTCCTCTTCCATCTCTGTCACTCCTGGGTGACTTATAATACCTAGCACAGTGTAGATGTTACAGTAAACAGTTAACTATACTCTGATGTTTGGGGAACAGCAACAAGAAAATGGTACATATTTAATACAGACACATGATTTTTTTCTGAATTTTTTTGATTTGTATTTGGTTGAATCCATGGATACAGAACCTGCGGACACAGAAGGCCAGCGGTAATTCAGGTCATGTTGTCCTTTGCAGATCGACATGTTCTTTATTCATACACACCACACCTTTAAAGATCAGAGTTCCAGCTGATTTCTAATGAACAATGTGGACCAGGCTGGATGTGGCAGTGCACTATTATCCTAGTACCAGGGAGGCTGAGGCAGGAGGATTGAGAGTTTGAGGCCAGCCTGGGCTACATACATAGTGACACCCGAGTCAAAATAACTCCACCACCAGCACCCTTACTGTGGACCAGCAGCTGTGACTTAGAATTTTACAACCTGGCTGTGAACAACTCATGTTACAGCATTCTGGTGAAGACTGAGTTGGCCTAGGTCATTAGAGGGCTAGAATGGGTTGATCTGTCTCTCTTTCCTAGCACAAAAACTAAAACATAACAAGAACAGATTCTTTCCCTGCTGCCACCGAGTGGCACCAAAGTGGAGGCTCTGGTGTGTTCAATATTCAGGTTTCCCTGTAACCTGCAGCCCTGGCGCCCTGGTCAAGGAAGGTGTTGCCGCTGCAGGCATTTTGGACGGCAATACCGCTGTCCACGCGGTGCTGAAGGCCGCCCTCACTCACGATGGCCTCACATGTGGAATTTGCCAAAGCCTTAGAGGGGCCGAGTCCATCTCTGTGTGTTTGTATCCAACTGTGACAAGCCTAAGTATGTGAAGTCGATCAACCTAATTAAGGTGGATGACAACAAGAAACTAGGGGAGCGGACAGGTCTCTGTAAAACTGGCCTAGAGGGAGAGCCCAGAAAGTGGATAGCTGCGGCTGTGTGGCAGTTAAGGACCACGGCAAAGAGTCTCAGGGCAAGGATGTCACCCAAGAACACTCCAAATGCAAGAGATGAATGAATAAAAATTTTGGCTCACTTTTAAAAAATAAATAAAAATAAAACGACAAATTAAGGAATTATTTGAATAAGAAATTTTTCAAAAGCCAATTGACCAGCTGGGTTAGGGGGTACACGCCCATGATCCTAGCACTCAGGAGGCAGGAGGAGTGCTGCAAATTCAAGGCCAGCCTGAACTATACATAGCGAGGCCCTGTCTCAAAAGATTAAACTAAAAGCAACCCCCCCAATACTGGAAAACAAAACAAACTTACCATGTTTCTATTCCTCGGCCATCCTGAGTCCCAGGGCAGCCTGGGCTACACAGTGACTTTAAGACCGTCTCAAAAAAACCCTCGAAAAATTTGGGGAAGCATTTCCTATAGTTTTTAACCTTACATGGCCGAACCTATGTGCCTAACTTTATCATTATTATTTCCTTTGTTACCTGGCATTCTTACTAATGCTCTAGTATAGTACTTACTGGTTGGCTAAAATGCTTTTGTGTATTTTTGTGGCACACGGGATCTAACCCAGTGCCTTGTGCAGGCTAGGCAAGTATTATACTATTGACCCATACTCCTGACTCTAAAGTGCCTTTTGCGAACAGAACAATGAGGTGGACCCAAATCTACTGACTAATGCAAGGGCATGCTTGAGTCCTTTGTGATCCATAAAAATTCCACTCACGTTTAAAAGTCAGGACTGGTGGCACATGCCTGTAATCCCAGCACTTGGGAGGCTGAGGCAGGAGGATCACTGCAAGTTCAAGGCCAGCTGGGGCCACATAGGGAGTTCAAGCCCAGCCTGAACTACATAGTGAAATCCTGTCTCAGAAAAGCAAAACAAACAAACAAATGAAACCCCAACACGTATAGACTAGTTAAGGAAGACATATGGCTAGAATGCAAGAAAAAAGTTTTACTTAAACAAAACAGGAGCTGGGCATGGTGGTACATTCTTATAATCCTGGCACTTAGGATGATAAGACAGGAGGGTGGCAAATTGGAAGCCAGTCTGGGCTATACAGTAAGACAGTTTTAAAATAAAATAAAAAAAGAAGGAAGAGAATAAAAGACAAAGATAAGTCCTAGAAAGAAAGTTATAATGGAGGAAGGAGAGGAAAAAAGGGAGAAGGGTGAGGAGGGAGAGAGAGGGTGGAGGAAGAGAAGGAGTAAACAAGCCAGCCGAGATGACACCTGAAAGAGTCCTAATAGCAGAAGCAACTTTCTAAAAGCCAGGAATGCCAAACACCAATGCCAGTGAAACAATAACGCCGGATGGGGGTGTGCAGCTCCGTGGGAAAGCACATGCTTAGTATGCTTAAGGTCCTGGGTTCCATTCCCAGCACCAAAAATAGATACATAAAATAAACTTCACTCATTTGTTTATTTTTGTGGTACTGAGGATTAAACCCAACACCTTCACACTGAGCTGCATCCCCAGCCTATTTTGTTTTGTATTTTGAGACAAGGTCTCACTAAGCTGCTAAACTGCCTGGGCTGGGCTAGAACTTGTGATCCTCCCAGAGCGCTGGGATTATGGGTATGTGCCACCACTCCTGGCCACCCATGAACCTCATAAGGGCACTTACAAGAGCCACTGTGATTCATCACACTGATTCTGTTATCTCAAACACCACACCACACCCACGAAGCAGATAAGCAGCACTCTGGCTTGCTCTATGTGACCTTCACACACACACACACACACACACACACACACACACACACACACACAGGGTCTGGGCGCCTAACAGATAAGCCTGCTTCTCTAAATAGAGCAAGAAAAAAGTGCCAAGTGTGCTGTGAAGTTTTGAGAAGGGAGAGCTCATTTCCCTAAAAAGGAGTAGACCTTCATTTCTCAAAAAAAAAAGAATAGCTAATGTTCAGTTCTGTACATTTCGAGGAAAGTGTAGTTGTGGCCTCCCTCTCTCCCTCTCTCCCTTCCTTCCTCTGGTGCTGGGGATTGAAGCCAGGGTCTTGAACATGCGTAGTGTGGGCTCAGCCTCTAAGTTACATCCTCAGTCTGAGTACTTCTTGATTTGCAGGTTTAGAGAGCACTTGACCAGGAAGGAAGAAATATACCGTTATTATTTTTAAAAAGTTGTTACTGTACAAAATGTTGAACACAAAAGTGGAGGAGTTAATATGATGAATATTCAATTATCAATATTTTACCAATTTTTTTTCTACCTCCCTCCAACTTTTCTGGAGTATTTTGAAATAAATCTTTTAGGCAGATAACATTTTAGTATAGATCTTGAATAAATAAGACCCTAAAATTAATTACACTGTCATTATCCCAACTAACAAATTTAATAATTCTTTCCTGTCTCCAAATATCTGATCCCTATGAAAAGCTCCCCACTTGCCTCAAATAACCTCAACAACAACAAGAACAACAGTAATTTGCAGGCGTGAGGACTGAATCCAAGGCCTCACAGGCTGGTTAAGCAACTGACCATGCAGCTACATCCTCAGCCTTCAAAATGACCTTAATAGTTAGCTGGGCTGTTGATCTCGGCATCCGAACAAGGTTCATAGATTACATTACTAAACATGACTTAGACTAAGCAAATGTACCCATTTGGTGGCACCTAGAGTTGCCATCTCCAGCCCATGTAAATAAATGTATAAATACATATATAAACACATATGTACATAAGTGAACATACAGATTTTATTGGGCAGATATCATTTGATCTCTGTCCTTATTTTGATGGTTTGCTCAGTGAATTCCTTTTTTCCCCCTAGTGAATTCATTAAATCAAACAAAACACAGCAATTAGGAGGCTCAGGCAGGAGGACCTAAAGTTTGAGGGCAGCCAGGGCTCTATGGTGAGTTCAAGACCAGCCTGAATTACATAGTAAAACCATGCTTCAAAACAAAACAGCAGCTGGATTTGGTGGTGCATGCCTGTTATCCCAGCACTTGGGAAGCTGAAGCAGGAGGATCACCAAGTTTGAGGCCAGCCCGGGCTACATAGTGAGTTCAAGGCCAGCCTGAATTACATAATGAGACCCTGTCTCACAAAACCACGAGACAAAAAACAAAAACAAAAACAAAACCCCCACACAACAACACAAATACTACACAGAGGCAGAAGCGGATGCTGAGACTGGGTTGAACCACAGGAACTTCCCCCAACAAAGTTACTGCTATGGTTCTTGTAGGGTCCAACGAGTGGAAAGCTGGTTCCAATAAGCCCTTTTCATAACAGAGGGGACAGTGGTGTGTCCTCAGTGGACAGCCACTTGTGCTGGCCACGGGCCGCCTCTCTGGGTCTCTGCTGGGTCTCACTGAGGGTGCGTGGGCTGCTGGGGCATCCTCCACATGCGGCCTCTCCTCAAACTCCCCCGGGACTGTTTTACCCACTGCTGTTGCAGAGGCAACCTGGAGGCATGCCTGGGGCACATGCTCTGAACCTGTGACTAAGTCTCTGGGTGCTGCTCACCCACAGCCGGAAACCACGGGCAAAGGCAGAAGTGGCTGGTTGCCTCATGATACCCTCACAAAACATCTCTTCCCACCCGGCGCCCCACGAGAGAGGGGCTGACTAACCCAGGATGCCCCGCGTGGCCTCTCCCACCCCTAGGGAGGTGCACCCAAGGGAAATGTGGCTGGCCCTGTGCCTGCTGCCACCACAGTTCCTCATCCAGACTCGGGCAACTGCTTTCACATCCGTCTCCCTTCCTCTCAGAAACAAGATCAGAGCCCGTCCTGCTCCCGCTGCACTCAGGACATCCCCTCTTCTCCACGACCTGCCTGCCCTTCCCTCTGGGCACATCTGGCTCCAAGTACAGCGCCCGAGTACAGAGGCCCTCTGAGCTCCGCACTGGCCTCGCACACCAAGTCCCGGCTGCTCTGGGCAGCTGAGGTTGCCAGGCCGCGCCTCCTCTGGGCCCTGCCTCCCATTTCCTGTGGGGCCCTCCTTCCGCTCCTATCTAAAAAGCCGCCAGCTTGACATGTGTGCCTTCTCAAGAGCAAGCTCCGGGGCCTTATGTAATCTTAGCTGGGTCTCGTGGCTTTCTTTAAGCGCTGGAATGTATACTCTTCCCTCCAGGATCCCCCAGGGATAACGAAATCTTTAGCTATTCAAGTACCTATGTAAAATGGCACAGTATGGTGACCCATGCCTGTAATCCTAGCACTCAGGAGGCTGAGGCAGGAGGATCAAAAGTTTGAGGCCAGCCTGGACTACACATTGAGTGTAGTTTCAAAAAAAAAGTATTTGCATATAACCTACGCACATCTTCCCATACATTTTAGGTGACTTAATACCTAATACAATATAAATACCATTTAAATAGTTGCCATGCTGCATTGTTTAGGGAATAATGATGAGAAGAAAGTCTGGGGTGGAGGTGTGACTCAGTGGCAGAGCCCTTGCCCAGCACAAGCAAGGCCCTGGGTTTGACCCCCAGCACTTGGGTGGGGAAAGTCTGTACACATACGTATAGATGCAGTTGTTTCCGGACAGTCCCAGCGCATGGCTGCTTAATCTGTGCTGTGAACTCGACACAGACGGCCACCTGTAAATTATTTGTGCTATCCGGTCCTGGCTCTACTCCACACGGTAACAGTAGTGCCTGGGTTCAAAGTCAATGTACTATGTGTTTTGGCAGACAGACTGATTTCCGAGTAACAAGGAGGAAGACAGGAGACTGCGGCCACTCCTGGTAAGCAGGACCCCTCCTCGGCACGGTGCTGGGACAGATGCGGAGCAGGACACGGTAAAGGCAGTGCCAAGTTAGAGGTGCCACCCAGCCTTGCTGCCGAGGGGAAGCAGAGGTTTCTCTGTACAATGTCCTGTGTGTTCCAGGCCCTCCGACCGCCATGCCAGGCCCAGACACATCAAGTTCCCACCTCCCTACCGGGATCTGCTGCTGCCAGGTTCTTTCGGCCTTTTGGTCCTACCTTTTTGCCTCCTGCTTGGCCTTCACTTTCTGCTCAGGGTCATCTCTTTCCTATCTAACACCCCGTTACCTGACACGTGCATCTTCTCCAGAGCACTATTTTAGGTATTTACTATAGTATATCCTTCCCCTCCCCACGCCAATGATGGTTGGTGTTGCTTAAATTTGCCACAGGGTAGGAACACTCAGAGGGCTCTGTAACAAACTGGAGGAAGGATTACACTCGGAAGCCCTACATGTGGAGATGTCCGCCGTAACTGATAAACTCATGCAGTGTCCCTAGGGAAGGAGGGAGGTGGTTTTCCACAACACTGGAGTAAGCACATAGTGTGTGAGTGACACTTGTCTGGAAATGAGGGCTGTCTAGCCCGCTTTATTTCACTTTACAGCCCTGCCTGCCCTGTTCCATCCCTATTAATTTATTGTCCTCTCACTGGAATGTAAGTGACTGAAGGAGCTTTGATCAGGTCACTGCTACCACCTGGTCCACGGTAAGCACTTACTTGTGAGTGAATGAATGAAGAGGCACGTGCTCACACGCAGGGCTGGCTCCTGCTTCTGATGCCAGCGGGATTTCCCTGCCCCCCTACTCAGCCTTGGTGAACAGGGAACCCTACCACCTGCAGGAAATGCAGACAACAAGGGGTCTCGGAGGCACTTCATCCCGCCCCCTCTTCCACTGCCACCAGGTGGTGGGCATGCCACCTAAGCTCAGAGTCAAGTCCTCCCAAGGACGCTGAGTTTGGCAGCTGACACGGGGCGGGTGGGCTTCCCACCTCCCCCTGGTGACATCACGGCCCATCCTCCACTGCATGTCTGCTGTGGTTCCTCCGCTCTGAGGGCCATCCCTGTCCAGCCATAGTATCAGGAACACCTGCCACCTTGCTAAGGTACTCGCCTTTGCTTAAACTAGCCAGAGCTACTTTCTGCTGCTTTTTAATAAAAGAATCACACAATCACACAATCAGAAAACCCAATTCCCAGCTGGGCCTGGTGATGCACACCCGTGATCCCAGCACTCTGGGGGGCTGAGGCAGATCACGGGTTTGAACCTAGCCTGGGCAACTCAGCAAAGCCCTGTCTGCAAATAAAAAAGGGACTGGGGGTGTGGTTTAGTGCAAAGGTCCTGGGATCAATCCCCAGCACCATATAAATACAGCATCATATAAATGAATGAATAAATGAAAACAAAAAGTGTTAGAGAATGCACAAAATAGGCCAGAGGGGGCAAACCTATGGCAGTAGGCTGTTTGTATCATTGAAAGCTCTAAATGGTTTGCCATCACTGAAATAGGCTGTTTGCAAGTAGGGTTTGGAAGAGAACTCTTCAACATTCCTAATACCCTAACAACACTAGTTCTATTTTCCCGGTCTTTGTGAATCTTTAACCCTTCACGTGCATGTATGTTGTCATTGATTCAATCTTAGTATATGCTTTTCAGTGAATTCTGTTCTCCCAAGAGAGCATGAGGTCCTTAACCCCAAGATGTTCTTTGGAAACAGTATCTATTGGTGATGGAGTTAAGGTGAGGTCACTAGGGTGGGCACAGGTCCAGTGGGTGGTGTCCCTGTAAAAGGGGAAACCTGGACAGAGACAGATGCCCACAGGGAGAGTGCCACGCGAGCAGGCAGGAGAGACAAAGGGATGCATGCACTGGCCACTGAAGGCCTGAGGCTACCAGAGCTAGCAGAGGCCTGGAGTGGATTCTACTCCACAGCTCCGCGACACTCGGCTCTGGGATTCCTAGCCCGAGCCTGGGTTCTTATTGCACTACCCGTTCCAGAAAGACAATTACACGGTGTCACAAGAGGGGAGACTTGTCCAACCTGGACACAGGGCACTCAGAGAGCACCTGCCTAGCTCACAGAGAAGGGGTGCCTCAGCCCCGTAACAGTCGAGCAGAGAAGGCCAGCAGTTTCTGCACGGCAGCCAGCCCCAGGAGACTCACCATTGGATGCTCGCATCTGCCGCCGCCGGCCCACACGGTCCAGCCCGATGGGGGTGCTCTGGGAAAAGGTGAAGGGCCGCAGCCGGGCTGACACAGCCTTGTAGGGCGGCACCTGATGTGAGGGCACAGGAGGCCTGGCTGCAGGCTGCGGAAGGAAAGCACAAAGCTGTGAGGAGGTGCCAGGAAGTAGCGGCTCCCACGAGCAACACACTGAACAGCGTTCTCACCTCGAAGCCACTCACAGATGTGAAACAGCTTCTCCCAAGGCTGCCAAGAGCTGCAGGCTGCACCGGCTCGGTGGCAATGTGTTACAGGAACAGTCATTAGCAGCTCGCTGGCCCACAGCAACACAGTTCACCTCATTTACAGGTGACACGGCAGTGGGGAACACTAAGCAAAGAAGTGTCTGAGCAGAGGAAAGGCAGACTTGGGCAGCGTAAGCTCCAACACAGCTGCAGGGCCGGGTTGAGATGCCTTCCCCAGAGCAGCCCTGGAAAAGCGAGGACAGGCCGCAGAGCCCAGGCAGGCACCAGACTGCAGAGCTCAGTATTCCCTCAGCCTCACCATGCGTATCCTGCAGGCCCTCTTATGGAGCCTCCAACATGTGGGCCCCACAAGTCTTCTGGATGTGAAGAAACTAGCAGAACAGTTGAGCTGGTGTGTGTGTGTGTGTGTGTGTGTGTGTGTGTGTGTGTGTGTGTGGTTGTTGTTTTGCAGTACTGGGGATTGAACCCCAGGAGCAGTGAGCTACATCTCCAGCGCTTTTTGTTTTGAGACAAGGTCCCACAAAATTGACCAGGCAGGCCTTGAATTTGCAGTCCTCCTGCCTGGGCCTCTCAATTAGCCCAGTGTGCAGCACTACACCTAGCTGAGCTTCATTTTAAAGAGTTGTTTTTTGGGCCATGTGTGGTGATATACAGCTATAACCCCAGCACTCTAAGAGGCTGAGGCAGGAAGATCGCAAATTCAAGCCCAGTCTAGGCAACTTAAGTGACTTAGCAAGATCCTATCTCAAAATAAAAAATTAAAAAGGATAGAGATATGGCTCTGAGGAAAGGCCCTGGGTTCTAGAGTTGGTTCAGGAGGCTGGAGATGTAGCTTAGTGGTGGCACTCTGGTGTAGCATGTGCAAGGCCTTGGGTTTCCTCTCCAGTGCACGAAAAATTTAGCAAAATAATTAAAAAGTTGGTTTTCCATGTATTTGCCCAGGTCTCTTTGGAATCCTCAGTAATGCCTTTCCAATTTTCCATATTAATGATCCACACAACCATACTTCAGGGGTCTATTTGGTCCATGTTTTCCTTAGGCTTTAACAATTTTCCACCCTATTCCCTAAGTGAAATTACTGGATAAAAAGTTATTTCAGTATACCTCTTTTTGATGCTCTGCGGTGAAATCTTTTCTAATTGCTCTAGATTGTTCATATATTGTTTTCCAGCTTAAAATAGACTATAATTTGCTTTAGTTCAGAATTATTTCCTACCAGGTAGTGCATCTTAAACAAAAGAGTCTTAAAGATTTTGTGGTATTCTTTAACTTCATTTGTTTTTACACTAAGAATTCAAATTAATGCAATTGAATTCACCAATTTTGAGTGGCTGTTACAAACCCGCCATTGTGCCGGGCTTTACAGGGAGACTACCAACATACAGTCCAAGACTAATATAGAATTTCCCCTTTTGGAGAGTTTTATGGGTTAAGACAGCACCCAGCAAGTTTTAAAAATGAACCTGGGCAATATGCACTCCTCGAAGACTCTTCCTGAATATCCTGCCATAGCTAGGGTATTGGCCTTGACAAATAAGCATCAACTTCTCCAGAGCATGGCCTTTATTTTAATATCTTACATCTGCAGAGTGCTTACTGGGCACTTGTTAAACATTTGAAATACACTAAGGGGCCAACAGAAAATGTTTATTATCAAACTCATTTCACGTCTTATCTGAGATGCCAGAAAAAGAATGATTAGCAAGAAGGTGTCCAGAAGTTAGATGGTTAGTCTGAGTTCATGCATATTTTCAAACAGTCAGGAGGAAAAGGCTGCAAGTAGACAGGTCATCCTGGAGCAAGAGAGGAGAAAGGAGAGCAGCTTCCAGTTTAGTCTGGGCAGGACAGAGGCCAGAGAGCTGGCAAGACCTGGCTGGCCATGGTGCAGGCACACAGATCTTACTTGGGTTAGAAGGCCCTCCATCTCCTCTGCCTGGGTGCTGCCGTAGAAGCTGACCCCTCCAATCACGGAAATGGGGCGTCTTCTCCGGCCCCCTCGTGGGCAGCTGGCTGAAGTCTGGTCTGCAGGACTGGTGGAGGCCACGTTCGCTGAGGGGGGCCCATCCACACAGTCCTCGCTCTGCGGGTGCACAGCAACTGAGTCTTCAGGAATGGACAAACTTCGGCTGGCCAGCTGGCCATAGTCGGACAGTGGCCGTGGTCTGGTCCTCCTCCCGGAGCCCCATTTCCTCCTGGAGATCCTGGCTGCCTCGGTCCTCTCCTCTTCCTGGGATGAGCCTGGCCTCCAGGGTTCACCAGTCACAACCTTTCCAAACCGAACAGGTTAGGTGAGCTTCAAGACCAGGCAGGAGGGAATGAAGCATGGCTGCCTGTCCCCATGCCCCCCAGCCCCACCTTGGATTCTCTCTTCTTTTTTCTAATTTTTTTTCAGACTTTCGTGATTTACTACTTTACCTCAAACAATTATTTGCGCAACTGCCAATGAGGACACAAAGTGACACATGGATTAAAAGAATCAAACCCATCTTCCATTCCAGGATGCACAGAAACTGTAATTGAAGTAGTGACGCTTGCCAATCAATGATGAGCTATGATAAGCGACCTGAAGAAAACCAGTGTGGGGAGCTACAGGCCTGCCGTGAGTGTGCAGTGCCATCCAGGGCAGCCCTGCGGTATCTTCAGTAATGTGTGCTACCTAGAACAGAAGGTGCTGGGGGGCAATGAAGTCCAGGGCTGGTGGGGCTCCAAGCTCAAGGGGATCGTTGAACCAGGAGTTGGAGAACCAGCCGGGGCTACTCGCTAGTTGTGTGGACTTAGCTGTATCCCGGAGAACCTTTCCGGATCTGACTTCAGACCTACAGTGCACGGCTCAGGTTCTGTGACCTCGATGGGGCAGCAGCCTTTCTGCTGCGGCAGGGCCACAGAGGTGGCGCCCAGCATACAGCACTCACTAGGCGAGTGCTCCACCACTGAAGCCCCAGACCGCCCCCCTCAATGTTTCAAGTTATTCTTCAGAGGCAACACAATGCACTAGGACAACACCTGAGGTTTGGAATAGGGCCGACTTCAGTCACTCACGAGCTCATGCTGCAAGTCCAGGGAAATTACTCAGCTTCTCCACTGGGCTCTGCAGTGGTGTACAGTGAGAAAGCTACGACAGGCCTTATGGGCAGGAGCGAGCTGTCACTGCAGAGTCAGGCAGGGGCTACCTGCAGCAGGTCCTTCAGTCTGGCCACAGAGGAGGGCTGTGCCAGAGCTCTGCCCAATGCCTGCACTGCTCCCACCTCCATGAGTTCTTTAAAACAAAACGAAACAGCAGGCCACAGCACAGGGAGGACAACCAGAATCCCAGAGGAGGCAAGGTGCTCACTCCAGAAAGCAGCGTGTGCCAGCGGGGCAGACAGGTATGCTGGCCCCAGGCAGCCCCTCCCTCCCCCAGACTGGCGCACAGAAGTCACACCTGTCTAAATCTTCATTAAGATCTCGCTCCTGGGGGAGAGTGTGGCTTGGTGTGGAGTACTCGCCTCTCACTGAGAGCACACACCACGGAGGACACGGCGGAGAGCCCAGACGTAGGAAGGGATTGCAGACACTTTACTTCTATCTCAGTCACCTCACTTTTCAAATTAGAATTGAGACAAAGAAGTGAAGGGACTTGGCCAGGCCAGCCCCAGGAGTGGCTCCCTGGTCACCTCCGGGACCTGGCAATGGTCTCTGCTGAGTCTCACTCCCTGGAATGTGGCTTTTGATTCAAGTCACCACAGCAGGGTTCCAGATTATGGTACTGGGGGGTTTTCTTATTCTTTTTGATTTTTCTATTTTTCGAGACAGTTGCTCAGTCACACAGGTTGGGCCTGAATTTGCAATCCTCCTGCCTCAACTTCCCAGAGTGCTGGGATTACAGGCGCCCACCGCCTCTCCTGGCTCAGATTATATTGCTGTGGCAGAAGAATTAGGTTGAGCCTAAGGCATTTGAGAATGGGCTTTTTTTTCCAACCTGAACTCTGTAACATCCTAAAAGCAAGGCCTCCCAAAAAAACTCCAGGGTCATAAATCTCCTCCCAGGAGTTTCCTGCCTGCAGTCAGAGGAGGAGAACCCACACCTACTCAAAACTATCTTATCTTCCATCTGTTCTCCTAAGAGCCGCTTATCTTTCCTAAAAGATACTGGCTTCTTCCCTAACTTCCCTTTCCCCTCTCCAGCTTCTCTATTAAGATAATAAATAAAACCCAAACTCTAATCACCTACTAGAGTCACATTTTTCTGTAAGCTCCAGCATACCTAACACACACATACACACATCTTTCCTTTGCTAACCTTTTGTCAGATTTATTCACAGGCCTCCAAGACCTAAGAGGATACAAACCTAAGTAGATTCAATTTTTCTCCCCAACATCACCACCATGGAAAAATAGAAGCCATGAAAAGTTGTAATTATTTTCTAAATTACGTGTGAAGAACAGATTATTACGGATGTCTGAAATAAATTACCAGAACAAATGACACAGACGACCTGAGTAAACAGTAATAACAAAGCCATTTGTACTGCGGCCCTGTGCACTACAAAGCCAGAGCCAAAGAAAAGTCTAACCACTTACAAACCTTTGCTTTTTTTTTTGGTGCTAGGGCTTGAACTCAGGGCCTTCCGCTTGCTAGGCAAGCACTCCACCACTTGAGCTAAATACCTGAGCCCTACCACTCACAAACCTATGTGCGGTTATTTTGTACTTTCAATTTTTTTTCCTTGAGGAAAAAAAAAGTTTAGTTTGGAAGTTTAAATTTGTTTTTGGACTTATGCAACATGAAGCCTGTTTTTTTTCTTACTAATGCCAAGAATAAGGAAATACTCCAGGAAGTGCTGAGGACTGGTGAAGGCAGGTGTGCAGGAGCAGGTGAAGGGCTCGGGATTCTTCCTCTACTCCCTCTAACACAGCGCGTCTCGGTGCAACCACCGTCACCACACGGGGGAAGCATTTAGAAAACAAAAAAGGGCTCTGACTTTCAGTGTTCACAGAGCTGTCCTTAGGATAGGCAAGGAGAAAGCATGCTGCCCATAGCACCGAATGTTCTGGGAACTGTACAAACTGGTGAACAGATGGATTTTGTAAAATCGAAATGGAATGTCGCTTTTACCTCCAGCTGATACACAGAAGGATGGGGAAACCCTGAGGTTGAAGCTCATACTCCAGCATTGGTGCTTAGCCAGAGGAAAGTTAAATCCTTTGTAAAAACAATTCTGAACACTAATGGATATTCTATTTTTCTTCATTTTTTTGGAAGGGGCGGTACTGGGGATTTGAACCCAGGGCCTTCGACGCTGAGCTACACCACTAGCCCTTTTTTAAGACAGGGTCTCACTAAGCTACTAAGTTGTCCGGGCTGGATTGGAACTTGCCATCCTCCTGCTTTAGCCTCCCAGGGTGCTGCAATCACAGGCATGTGCCACTGTGTCTGGCTGTTAGAAAAAAATTTTTTTTAAAGCAAAGTTTATGTACTTCAGAAACACAGCCCAGGTTCATTTCAGGCAGTGCAATCTGTGATTATTCCTAGAACAACAAACACATACACGCACCAACAAACACTTTCTCTAACAAGCTGAACCCACCTGAGGCTCGGCCACGGGCAGGGGTGGCCCACAGACACACTGAAGGAACAGGCAGTTCGCCACATCCATGTTCTTCAGTCGTTCCCGCCTCGGAAAGGCTGCGATCAGGGCCCTACGTGGCCAAGCCAGTGCCTGCCTGGGTCACTAGAAGCTCAATGGCCAGTTCACACCCCAGTCATAAATGTCTGCAAACAGTCTGCAGCAGTCGCAGCCCTTTAACTCTTGCTTCTCCGTGTACTTTTCAAGTTCTTTCCATATCTCTAGGATACACTTTTTTCCTGCACATACATAAGATTCCTTCTTACTCAACAAAACCAAAAAGTCAGTATCGGGTATCTCCTCCAGCAAGACACTTCAATACCTCTTTTTTTTCCTGAAGCCACAGGGAAAGCAAATTATTAACCCGAGGGAAAAAGAAAAGCTCTCACAAAATAACTCGATTTTACGTGTATCTGTCCGGAAGCCTGACCTGCAGGAGGGTACAGGGTCAGTCACCAGGCACTGTGGGCTGACGGTGTCCCCCGAAACACTGTATGAGTCACAGACGACATGATGTTCAGCCTGAGGTGTGACTTTACTTGGAGATTGGACCTTTGCCCACGTAATCAAGTTAACGCGGGGTCACACGCACCAGGCAGGCCCGATCCGTTGGCTGGGTGTCCTTCTGTGTGCAGGGAAAGGTGAGTGTAGATGAGCGCAGCAAGGAGCAGGTCGTGAAGACAGAGGCAGAGAGCAGCAACCAGCTGCAGAGCTGCACCGGCCTTGCCAGGCGTCACCCACCGCTGCACGAAGCGAAGACAGCCCCAGGGTCCTGCAGGGACCACAGCTCACCCGTACCGAGATTTTCAACTCTGGCTTCTACAACTGTGAGAGAATAAATGTCTGGGCTTCTCTGGTTGTTGTTTTGGAACGGGGTTTCGCTATGCAGTTCGTGCTGGCCTTGAACTCACTGGAGCCCAGCCTGGCCTCCAACTTCCGATCCTCCTGCCTCAGCCTGCCGAGGGCTGGGATTCCGGGCTTGAGCCACCGCGCCCAGCTCAATGTCTGTGGGTTGAAGTCACCCAATTTGTGATCATATGTTATGGCAACCCTAGTAGGCTAACGCAGTGAGGTAATTCAGAAGAATATATTATAGGCAAGGAAACTACAGGTGCTCTGTGAATACCTGAAAAAAGACAAAGAAACTCTGATGAAGCCAAAGGTTTCTTCATGGTGTGTATTAATGCAACGAGCTAAGCTCCCGGATTTTCCCCAGGGCACCACAGCCCCGGATACCACGGGGATTCAAGCTCAGCCAGAGAGGCCCGTGATGAGTAAGAACAGGGGAGAAAGCCATGGTTTTTGAAAGAGTATGGCAGGCCAGATCCATGCCAGGTACACACGGCACCTTGTGCAAACTTCACCACCACTCTAGGAGACAGATGCTATCAGACACGCTTTATTAAGACAACGGGTGAGGGGCTTGGTGGCACACACCTATAATTCCAGCACTCAGGGAGGCTGAGGCAGGAGGGTGGCAAGTCTGACCCCCAACCTGGGCAACTTAGTGACTTAGCAAGATCTCTTAAAATAAACATAAAGAAGGGCTGGGATACAGCTCAGTGTGAAGGTGTGAAGGCCCTCAATTCGATCCCAGGTTACACACAAACACACACACACAAACACACACTCTGGGGCTAAAATTTTTAAACAATGACCTGTTCATGTTCATAGGGCCAAAATGAGAAGGTGCCGTATAGGACTCAGTCTGCCTGACCTCAAAACCTCTGTCCTTTCCACTCTGCACCCCCTGTATTCTTGGCAAATACACTTAAGAAGAAAGAGAAGCCCCCGCTTTTCCTTCCCTCACATAGAGCAGCCTGGCACAGCTGTGGGGTTGGCACTTACCAAGGCCTCTGATCACGAGCAGCGGGAAATCCAGAGAAATCTGTGGACTTTCCTCTGAATCACATTTTAAATGCATAAAATAACCATTAAGCCAATGATGATGTAACACAGTGATCCAAGTATTAAAAGAATCGTAGGTGGCTTGGTGCACACCTGTAAGCCCAGCTACTCTGGATGCTACGGCAAGAGGATTACAAATTCGAGTCAGCCAGACCCTGTTTCAAGGGTGGTGGGGGGTGGGGGGTGTCTGGAATGTGGCTTGGTGGTAGCGTGCTTGCCTGCCAGGCATGAATTCCTGGTTCAATCCCCAGTACCACAATCAAAACAACTGTAACACACTAACATCATACATGAACTTAGCAGAACAAGTGTTAGGCTTAATAACCTCCATATTCTGAAGTATTGCTAAGAATGACATCTGAAGATAGCAGCAAACACTATACAAGGGGGAAAATAACTGTGATCAGACAATATTATAGGTATTGTTAAGACTGTTATGGTCTAATGCTTACATTTGTAATGGAAGGGAATGCTACATTTTAGATAGAAGCTGGTGAAAATAAAAATAAAACTTCCTCCCTGACTTTTGTTCATGGAGCCCTTGGGTAAGCCAGCTTATGTCTTTCAGGCTCCATTACATCTTCTAACGTGAGGGTGTGGTACCAGCCCTGTGCTCCAATTCCAGAAAAATGAAGTTTGTGGCCCTATATCACATAATACCCAAACAGCAGCAGCTCGTATCTGGTGCTATGAGCTGAGTACTCCTTGTCTGAAAAGCTCAAGACCAGAAGTATTTCAGATTTTTTCAGATTTTAGGATATTTGCATACAGTGAGATATCTTAGGGATGGGACCCAAATCTAAACATAAAACTCACTTATTTTTCACATACATCTTATATAACCTAAAGACAACTTTATACAATATTTTAAGATAATTTTGTGCTAAAAACAAATCCTTCAGTTGCGGAATTTTCCACTCATGGCATCATGTTGGTATTCCACACATTTTGGATTTTGAATATTCAGATTAGGGATGCTTAACTGGTATAGGTACCTGACTACCTAATTTTCCTTAGCTGAAAATTAACATGTTATAATCAATGAGACCACTCATACACTTGCTTTTTTGTGTGTTGTAAATGTGTGTCCCCAGATCTTAGGTGGGCAAGAACTCCTAGGATTCTAGATGAAGTGCCATATTTTGAGGATCTGAAGGCAAGAACAAGGACATATTCACGCAGACATATACATATATGTGAATTAAATATATTTATTTTTTGAGACAGGGTCTTGCTATGTAGTTCATGCTGGCCTTGAACTCACTGTTGTCCAGGGTGGCCCCAAACTCGAAATGATCCTCCTGCCTCAGCCTCCCTACATATATATTCGCACATTTAGAAAGAGAACTTTGAGCCCTGATGACTTTCCCTCCAACCCAGCTGCCACTCCCCCTAATTCTGACACTAAGAGATTCCCTGGGTGTCTTTCTTTGCCTTAGCTTCACTGCGCCATTTGTGTATGTGTGTTAGTTACTGGGGACTGAACCCAGGACCTATGTACTGAGCTACTTTCCCAGCCCTTCTCTGTTTTTTATTTTGAGACAGGCTCTTGCTAACTTGCTAAGTTGCCCAGGCTGGGCTTGAACTTTTTTTTTGAGACAAGGTCTTAATATGTAGCCCAGGCTGGCCTATTCAGTCCTGGCTGGCCTCGAACTCATGGTGATCCTCTGGCCTCAGCCTCCCGAGTACTGGATTACAGGTGTGCACCACCATGCCCCACTGGGCTTGAACTTTCAGCCCTCCTGTTTCGGCCTTTCAGAGCACTAGGACTACAGGAATTTGCCACCACGCTCAGCTCATTCTGAACACATCATTCTAAATGAAGAGAGAGAGCACTCTCTTTCCAAATGGCCCCCGCCCCCAGGTTGTCATGGGTGGAAGAAACACAGTGACGCCCAGTGCCTCGTGGCACTCTGTTCTCTCACCCCTGCCACGGGACCTACGGCATTCCTCCCAATAATCGCAGCAGACACATCAAAACAACAGGCGTTGCCTGGCAGGCTGCATGCTAATTCCTACCTGGGATGTTCTTCCATCTTACTTATTACAGGGAAGCTTAGAGGAGGAAAACAGAAGAGGAGAGAAACATCAGCTGGAACCAGTTTCTCAGCTCAAGCTAAAATCTCCCCCAGAGAAAACTGAAATTTACCTTTACGTATTTTAAGATTTCAGTAAGGTCATATTGTGTATTTGCTATTTCCAATTTAAAACATGGCACTAACCAAGAGAAAATAAGAAAACTTTGAATATACTATGATATCAACTCAAGTCTCTGAGTGTCATATAAATGTATGTATCTATCTATTTTGCAGTGCTGAGCCCTGAACTCAGTCTTGCACACACTAGGCAAGCACCCTAACACTGAAATACTACGCAGTGATGGGACCCAGGGCCTCAGTACTGAGGCACAGCCCCAGCACTCAGTGACCGAGTGCTTGCCTAGCATGTGTAAAGCCCTGAGTTTGTGCCCTGGGACAAAAAAAAAAATAGGAAATGCTATTTATAGCTGATTATAAAAGGTTATTTGATTATAAATGGTTGCTGTGGTCATTCGTATAAACACTGGCAATGTCTTGAACACTGCAATAAAACAACAAACACATACGCCCATATACACACATGAGTGAGGATGAAGATGTAGTTCAGTGGCAGAGTTAGCACCACCTAGCACCACCATCACCAAAAGAAAAAAGCAAGGCATGGTGGTGATGCCCATAATCCCGGCACTCAGAGGGTAAGGCAGGGGGACTGCACGTTCAAAGACAGTCTGTTTTTGAGACCCATCTCAAAACAGCAATTAGAAAAAAATAAAAAATAAAAAAGCTGGTACAGAGGCACACACCTGTAATCCCAGCACTCAGGGAGGTGGGGGCAGAAGGATTACAAATTTGAGCCGGCCCGCCCTGCCTCGGACCCAGCAGACTATAGACTGAAACCTCTGCAGACTGTGAGCTAATAAACCTTTCTTCCCCTAACTTTGGGTGTCGAGTATTCTGTCCCAACAACAAGAGAAAAGTAACTAAAACAGATGACTACTAGAAAGCACGTTAGCTCCCCTTGCTCCACACTAAAAGCGCTGGTGAGTGGGAAGCACCTGCCGTTCAGGAAACACGATGAGACGGTGAGGCCGCAGCAGTGTCCCTGTCCTGAAGGGTTAAATTTGTTAGAAAAAAACATGTGATTATATGTGTGTGTACATGTATGTATACACACACACATGCACACACACACACACGCGCACACACACTTGCATTGCCGAGATCACATCCAGGGCTGTGCACATGCTAGAAGAGGGTTCTACTATTAAGCTACATCACCAGCCCCAGGAAAATATTTTTGCAACATATGAATAATACATTTCAAAATGCTCTTGCAAGTTGTAAATGCAGTTCTTGTGCTTCCAATTCTAGAACATCCTTGTCAGAGAAGATGAATGACAGCCCAGCAGAACCCTGGGACTCACACTCTCTGGAACCAAACCACAGATAGCTCAATAAATGGAGGTGGAATAGGTGGGCGCCTGTATGTAAAAACATAAACCTTCACGTGATATGCAAAAATGACTCAAAATGAACTATAAAAACTTCCAAAGGTAACATAAGGGAAAATCTCTGTGACTTTGGGATGGGTAAAGATTTCTCAGGTCTAACACTAAAAGAACTAAAGAAATTGGTAAGTGAACTTCCATCAGAACTAGAAACTTGACACACCTGTAATTCAATCACTCTGGAGGCTGAGGCAAAAGGATCACAAGTTCCAGCCAAGCCTGGGCAACTCAGCATCTTGGTGAGATCCTGTCATACAGCAAAAAATGAAAAGGGCTGGGGATGTAGCTCAGTGCGAAGGCCCTGGTTCAATCCCAGTGTGGCAAAATCAAGTGAACTAAATATATAAAGCAAAGCAAAACAAAAGCTAATAGCACTTGCCAGCCATACTCCTGGTCCTAGGTTAGATCCCAGCACCACACACAAAAAGAAAACAAAACAAAACCAAAAACCTAGAAAGTTTAACTCTGCAAGACATGACTTAAAAAATAAAAATACATAATAATATGTTCTCAAGAAACATCCATTTATATATGAATGACTCTAGTTTATCCTTTTTTATGGCAGTGTAGCACTCCATTGTGTAGAAAAATCACATACTCTTAAGTGAAATAAATCAAACACTCATGAGCACACATCGAATTGTTTCTCTGATATGAGAAACCATAACTGTAAATAAGGACAAAGAGATGTAATAGATATTATATAAAAGGAGGATGGTGCGCAGAGGAGAGGAATACTAGAAAGAAAGAAGGGGAAAAGCAGAAAGGCAACAGGGGAAAGAGAGGGGAAAGGGAAAATATGGAAAAAGATGAATGAGCCTGCTGTAAATAGGGAGGGAGGGAGCAGAGGGGTGGGGCAGGGGAGAGGGGGGAGAACCAAGATATATCATGTATAGGTACAGAATAATTGTAATGAATGTGACCATTGTATGTAGAATGTACCAATACATGTTCTTGGTTTAAAATAAAAAAAAAATAAAAAATAAAAATACAAATGAAACTGTGGGAACTATCTGCAATTCATATATGACGGTTGACTTTATGTGTTAACTTGATTGGGCTGAGGGATGCCCAGACAGTAAAGCATTACTTCTGGGTGTGTCTGGGAGGGACTTCAGGGACGAGATCAGCACTGGAGTCAGCGGACGGGGTAAAGAAGATGCACCCTCGTTAATGTGGGCAGGCATCAACCAATCCACTAAAATGGTGCAGCCACTGTGGCAGTGCCTCGACTGGTTATACAGTTATATGTTCACGTGATTCTACTCCTAGGTATCCATCCAAGAGAAAGAAAACATTTCTACACAAGGGCCTGTATGTAAGAGTTCATAGCAGGATTATTCATATCAACCAAAAGTGTCCATCAACTGATGAATGGGCAACAAAATGTGGCCAGCCATATAATAAAATTTGGCCGTAAAAACGAATGAAATTCGGACACATGCTACACACAGATAAACCTCAAAAACATGCTCAATGAAAGAAGCCAATCTCCAAAGTCCATGTTACATGATTCTATTTCTAAAAATGTCCAGAAAAGTAAAATCTCTACACACAAAAAGTCAATATGGGGCAGGCCTGGGAACAGGAAGGGACTGCAAATGGGCAGGAGGTTTCTTTCTAGGTTAACAAAAATGGTCTAAAATTAGATCATGCAGAACTCCATAAATTTAAAACAAATCATTGAACTCCTCACTGAACACAAAGTATAGGAATTTAAAGCACAGCAGCAGCTGCCTGGCCTTGAGCTGGCGCAGGGATGGACCGCAAAGAGCCTGGAGAGAGATTCTGGGGGGAGATAAGAGTTTTCTTTAACTGAATTTTGGCAACAGTTACACAACTCCACGCATTCCCTACAAATTGTCAAAGCAAACTTAGGATGGGTGAATCCGATGTAACATAAATTACTCTTCCTTAAAACTGATGAAACCTTGGGTAGAGGCTGCAGAGGCTAGGGTGTGGGCCCGTGGCAGAACACCTGCCTAGCAATTCTGAGCTCTGGGTGCAAGCTCCAGCACCATGGGGAACAGGATCTTGGGCAGACTTTCTTGCCCTACGTTTACTTCTAGAAATGCAATAGTATTTTCTTGGTTCTATGAATGGCTCTACGAAATAGCTATAGATAACTTTTAAACTGTTTAAATCTTCCAACTAGCTACTTGTGCAGCCTAAAAAGTAATGCCTAAGTGATGTCCGAAAAGCCAAAGTTGTGTCATGGATCTGTACCTCTGATTAAAGCACACAGAGCAACATTCTAACCCTTGGAGCTATTGTCACATGTCAGGTGTCCATGCCACTATAAAACTCCATAATCCCTCATTCAAACTGAAAACAGCCCTAAATTTAGCCCCATCCATTTTCTGGATTATTCCATTACTACAGACTGGAGAGAGGTTTTACCTTAGTGCCATTATAGCTTGCAGTGCCACAGAAGTCCTCTCTCTCCAGTCCACTGTTTGTTTCTTGTTTGACAGGTGGCATTCTAACAGCACATACCTCCCAGTCACCAGTCATCTTGACCTCTCCCCAAAATATTCAGACACTCACTGAAAATAGAAACTGAGACTTTGGAGCCGACTCTTTCCTTTCTACTCCCATAGCTTTAACACAGATCTCATGGCCTGTGGACTAGGGGGTCACTGGCTCCCCTCAACCACCCTGTCCCTTCTGCTCTGCACCACTGGTCAAGTCAATTCCAGCCCCACCAGGACCCTGTGAGGTCACTGCTCAAATACTCTCCTGGCTTAGCACTGCCAGCAGGGTAAAGTCCCAAGTCCACAGGTCTAAGCGAGGCCCTTCCTATCACGACCAGACCAATCTTATCTCCCACTCCTCCACCCATGTACTCAATATAAAAGTTCTGTGACAAATCTGCAGCTCCCTGGGCATAACAGATTAGTAATTTTGCTAGACTCTTGCAAGCACACTTAGGTGTGCAGGATACATGCATGACCTCACTTCACCTTCACAACCCCACGCAATAGGGACCTTCAATGCCCCACGTTTATAGGTGATAAAAATGAGGGAAAGAGAAAGCTGTAATGCTGTGGCCCAGGCCAGGTACCTGTCTCTTCTCCCGCACTCTTACCATCAGCCTCGAGGCCCGTCTTTTCCTCAACTGCTGCTCCCTGTGACCCTACTGTACCCTTCTTCCAAGACCCCACTCAGCTGTCAATACCCAATTCTGCCACTTCTGTCCTGGAGTTATTAGTTTGACCTCTGGCGGCCCCCGGACCCGTGCATTTTCAAGAGGTGCCCTTATCACCATTACACTGAGATGCACACGCTCCAGTCTACCAGTGAGACTATGACCCCAGAGGGACAAGGACAGCTCTGCAGGGTTTTTAAACTCTTTCCCTCTAATTGGCATGCAGCAGATGCTGGCCAACAAGGAATGTGGCTCTGTGTTCTGTGTCTCATTCGCTCCTCTTCCTTCCTGACATACTCCATGTCCACCCTCACCTCTCAGGCCTTACTACTTCTGGGCTATTTGGCAATAATCTCCCAACCGCTTTCCTTCTGGTCACTTTTCTTTCCAATTATCTTCTCTATAGGTGGTGAATTAATTTCTGCACAACAAACCAGTTCTGAACTTGGTTTATCTCTGCTGATAAATGTTCTTGGATCCTTGGTTTTTACCAATACTGAATAGATTCTTTGCACTAGAATTCCAGTATTTGCAACCTGGCTTTAAAGCTATCATCCTAACTTGCATTATTCTACTACATCAAACTAAATCATACTAGCACCTGGTCTCTGTAATAGCAGAAGTCTTGGTGCACCTGCTCAGCTACCATGTCTGCCTGAAATGCTCTCATCTTTGTACCTACTTGCAGAAATCCCACTTCTTGGAACTAGATGTTGCTTTTTTTTGTTTGTTGGTTTTTTGAAGCAAGGTCGCATAATGCAGCTCAGGTGGGTCTTGAACTGAACTCTCAGCAATCTTCCTGCCTCAGCCTCCTAAATGCTGAGATTATAGGTGTGCGCTGCCACGCCTGGCCAGGTTAGGTATCTTTTGAATGGCAAACTCTGGGTCCCACCAAACTAGAAGCATTTCCCAGAAGGCTACAATTTACCCAAACTCCCTGGAAAATGACTCTAACTGCATGTGTGGAAAGACAGGGTCCCTTTTAGAAAACCTGCAATAACTCTCACAACTCCTGGGCTTGCCTCTTCATGAGGAACAGGCAGTTCTGTACTGTCAATAAGTAAACACCAAACTGTTTTTTTTTTTTTTTTTTTCAGTGCTGGGGATAGAACCCAGGACCTCATACATGCTGGGCAAGCACTCTACCCCTAATTTAAGGTCCAGTCCTCAAACTATCAACCAAACAGCAATTGTAGGGTCCTGTTCAATAGATGCCTGTTTGTAGCCCATAGCTGAACACTAGGTGGCAGGAGCAGACTGTGTTTTATAAGTGAAAGTGACAACAGCTTCCCCAGTAGCAGGACTGCAACACACAATCTTGTTAAACTGCTTACAGTTTTCTGAAGATGCCTTTGTCATTTTTAGGGTGGTTTAAGTAAATGATTACAAATAAAAATTATTCTTCCTATGGAAAATGTCATAATATTTACTTTAAATAATATCATTTCAATCTTTTCATTCTACCATAAAAATAAAGCTGAAATTTAAACTTGTAAATAAAACCATACTGGCAATGGACTAAATAACAAATAACACACTGTACACTAAAATACAGTGAAAACTAAAGTTTAATTTTGTGTAATGCTGCAAAAAATAGACAAAAACTGCCTTTAACTCATGAAAGTTCAAATTCTTCCATTTTGTAAAGTGTTTTGTTTCATTTTGTCTTTGAGGGCTGGGGATTTAGCTCAGTGGTTAGAGTGTCTTTGATTTCTCAATGTCAAAAATAAAGCAAAGGTTTCAGGTTACATTTTAAAAGCATTTCTCTGCAGGTAGCATTAAAGATCTCCAATATATAAAATGGACACTGGGTAAAATCATCATTATCCTCCTCCTCCAAGTGCTGGGGATCCCACCCAGGGCCACACACATGCTAGACAAGTGCTCTACCACTGAGCTATCTCCCTAGCCGATATTTACATTAAGAATGCAAAGGGAAGCTTGATGTGACATGTAAGAACTTTGAGGAAATGAATGCAACTTAAAAATATGATGAACATGTTGTGGTGAATCTGCAGAATATCCACATTAATAAATTGAATTTCAATACCAGTACTGCTTCTGCTTTCTGTCCTTGGTAAGCCCTTGCAGGTAGAAATTAAATTATACATAGCTAGGTAGTAAATATACATATAAAACTGGACACGGAATGGCCAATGTCCTACTGGCAAATAACTAAGTTAGACACTGTCTTTTGCATATAATCACTTAACATGCACTCAGGAATAAACATTTAAAAATTTTTAAACAAATTTTGTTAACTAAAATATAATCCCATCTTTCACATAAAAGAACACTCTGGACTTAAATTTGGTCCCTGGGGGTGGTGGTATTGGGAGGTACTATGGACCTCTACATTTTATTTTATAAATTTTTATTTATTTGTTTGTTTGGCTGGTTTTTTGAGACAGTCTTGCTATGTAGTCTAGGCTGGCCTGGAACTGACTATGCAGCCCAGGCCAGCCTCAAACTCACGGCAATCCTTCTGCTTCAGCCTCTTGAGTGCTGGGATTACAGTGTGTGCCACTGCCCCTGGCTACTATAACCTTTAAGAAGTGGGAGCTATGAGAGTCTTTAGGATATTGTGGACAAGCTCTCTAAACAGACTGTAGAACCCAGCTCACCCTGTGCTTCCTGGCTGAGAAAGCGAACCACCCGCTCTGATATCTGCTCCTGCTGTAATGTGCCACCTGCCAGAGGGCCTAAGTGATGGGGCTGCCAACCCTGGACTTGTCTCTCCAGCACCGTGAGTCAAAGTAAACCTCTCTTTACACCTCAATCCCTGTGTCAGGTATTTTGTTACAAGGATGAAAAGCTGATGAATATACCCAGGACTGAGTGAAGGTTTGGGCCACCGAAAAAAACCACAGCCAGCAGAACTGGAACTCCTCCCCAAGGTGGGTGACCAGTTCTGTCTGACATCTGAGCCACAGGAGGATTTCTGAGTATGCAAATGAGCAAATGGTGCTCAGTACTTGAGGGCGCGGAAAGACAGACTGGACCTCAGACCTCCACACCAGGGATCCCAAATGCCAGTGGTCCCTTAAACTGATTTAGTGCCTGAGAAGTACTCCACAAAGATTCTACTTTCTAGGTCTTTCTGGAGAGGCCTACCATCCAGATATCTCTAGAGAGCACAGGTCAAACGCGGACAGTCCACAGGCCATCCTGGCTTCTGAGGCTGCAAACCAAGTAGAGCACTCACTCATCTGCAGGTATCAGGTAAAACTGAAGTCCTCTCCGGCAACTGGTGGGAAGGGGATTATTTTCTATGTCAAACACCAATTCATACTTGTGAAACAGTCTAGTAACTTAGGTGAAAATAATTTGCAATATATACACATGGATGCATCTCCTCATTTCTCATCTATGTAAGGTAATACTATTTGATGCATTTATAAAGTGAAAATTACACAGTAATGCAAAGATGTCTAGATGTTTGATGGGGTGTCAAAAGAACACTGCTCTTCTAGCTTTGGCAGTTATTAGCTGATTCAATTCATGAGATATTTTAGAGACAGACTCTAAAAATAAGTACAGTAACCAGCATAAAAATCTCTTTAGACAGGCATCATTCATCATTCACGGCTGACAGGCACAGAACTGAACATTTCTAATTCATTCCTAAGAAATAAAACATACTTAGGACATGTAATGGTTTTTTTTTTCTTTTGGCGCTGAGGATTGAACTCAGGGCCTTGCACTTGCTAGGCAAGCACTCTACCTACCACTAAGCTAAATCCCCAAACCCCTGTAATGGTCTTTTAACACAAATAATTTCATTTATAAAGACTCTATAGGATATAGAAACAGTTTAAAATAGAAGATACGAGTAATAAAAATTATTTCAAAAATAAAATGTGAGAACTTCAGCCACATGGGATCCCCCAGCCCCCTAGAATCTAGCACATAGTAAGTACACAGTATTTTTTCAAACGCTGTGTTAATGTTATCTCAACGGATTTCACACATTAATAACTGACTTCAAAAGATGAGAATTACTTCTGAGCCGGGTAAACAGTTACTAAACAACACCCATCCTGATTAACACCAGAGACGTGGCAGGGTCGCCAGTAACCACAGCGGGTGAAGGACAAAGGCCACGCCAGGCCAGCACCCCTCCCGCAGCAGGGTCACCTGCCATCGCGGGGGGCCCCGCCGGACCGTACCTCGTCCTTCTCCTCCTCCGGACCGGCCGCCCTGCCGGGGCTCGGCTGAGCAGGGCCGCCCCCGCCGCCGCTGCTGTCCTCCGCTCGCGCCTTGGGCCCCGGCTCCCGCTGGACAGCGTCTTCCGCCCTTCCGTCGCTCTCGGCGGAGGTCAGGGACAGCGCGCTCGGCGTGCCCGGGCTCTGCGGGCTCTGCGGGCTCTGCGGCTTAGGCGTGGTGGGCCTCGGAGGGGTGGGGGGCGGCCCGGGGTCAAAGCGGGGCTGGCCGCCGGCACTGGTGGGACTCGGGGGGCTGCTGGTGCGCGGCTGGCCACCCTCTGAGGCCCAGGGGCCCAAGGCTTCCAGAGGACACACGGCGGGGTCCGCGTCGGCGCGGGGCTCCGGGCGCCTCCGCTCCAGCTCACAGCTGCTGGACGCCCGGCGCGAATAGTCGTCGTGCAGCCGGCTGCGCTGCCGGAGCCGCGGGCCGGCCTCGCCGCCAGGGGGCGCCACGTCGCCGGGGGGCGCGGCTCCACTCTTGGGGCCCTCTCGCCTCCAGGCGGCGTCCGCCACGTTGCTCACGAGTCTCCAGACCCTGTCGAAGTCCTTGGCCCTCAGGGGGCTCCTCCAGCGCCCGGCCCTGCGCTCCGCCCCGCCAAGCCTCTCCGAGTCGGTCGAGGAGCTGCTCAGGGTCCGCCGCGGCGGCGGTGCCGGCGCCTCGCAGGCGGCGCGCAGGTCGGCCAGGTTGGAGGTGGACTTCCGCTTGAAGGAGCCCTTCTTCCGGAAGGCCAGGCTGTCGGTGCTCCTGCTCCTGCGGCCCGCCGCCTCGCCGGGCGCGGGCTCCTGCGGGACAGCGGGCAGGTCGGCCAGGTTGGAGGCGGACTTCCGCTTAAAGGAGCCCTTCTTCCGGAGGACAAGGCTGTCGGTGCTCCTGCTCCTGCGGCCCGGCCCGGGCTCCTGCGGGACGGCGGGCAGGGCTGGGGTCGGCGGCGCCAGGCGCTTCTCGGGGTCCAGCAGGCTGATGCGGCCCAGGCCGTAGGCCCTGCGGATGCTGCGGGAGCGGTGCGTGCTCCTCTGGAAGGCGTCGGCGGCGTCGTCGGGGTCCGAGCCGTCGGAGGCGCTGGCGTCCCCGCCCCGGCGGGCGTCACCTACTGGGTCCCGGCCGCGCTCCGCGGCCAGCGCGGCGCCGTTGGGCACGGCCGTCCCCAGGCCACCTTCCCACGCGCCTTCCTTGGAGGCCTCGGCCGCCTCCCGGTTCTGAATCCCTTGAAGGATGGAGGACTTGAGCTTCTTGAAGGACCCCATCTTGCGGAAGGAGGCCAGCGCGGTCCAGGTGGAGGAGCTGCCCAGCAGCACGGCGGAGTGCGGCCGCTCGGCGTCGGCGCCGGCCCGCTTGCGGCTCACCGAGAAGAGGCGCACGAGCTTGGAGGGGCTGAGCCGGGCCTCCGGGGCCTCGGGCTCGCTTCGGTACCCGCCATTCCGACACGCTGCGGAGGTCACCATCTTGGGGTCCTTCAGGTCGGAGGCCGAACAGGGTGCTGCAGTAGCTGGCCCATGGCCGTTCTGGGCCGTGGTCATGTTCCGGGAGCGCAGAGCGGGTGGGCTCAGACCCGCCTGCACACCGGCGTCCACAGGCCCCCGCTCCGGAGCTTCGGCGCCCAGCCCACCAGCCCGGCTTCCATCCCTGCTCCGCGCATCAGGCTCCGGGGTGGCTGCCGCCTGCAGCGGAAAACAAAGCGGATATTTAGCCGTTTTGCCCACAAGAGAGTCTACATAGTCAGGGGCTAGTAATTTTGCTTGACAGTTGCCAATATTAAAACAAAAACAAAAGACAAGCCCCATGAGAGGGCTGATCACATAACTACTTTTAAACCAACCATTTTCTTTTCATCAATTCATTTCATAATATATAGACTGTAAGAAGGCAAAGATAGTTATGGGTTCTGCATCAGTATGATGGTGCATCCCTGAATCTGTTGAAATCTGTTTAAGTTGTGGAGAACTGCTGGAACGAAAATGCCACTATTCAAGACCGTGGCTTCTTTTATGTGACCTGGAAGGAATCTTTTATTATTAAATACTAAAAAAACCCGTAATTACTTCAAAATGTGTCACACTGAAATGCTAGCCTGTGTTCAGTACAGCACAGCCAATAAAGGAGCGTGGTTTACACAGGAACACGTGCACGGTGCAGAGATGGAGACAGGCGCTCTCCTCTGCTTCCTACGTAAAGACGTCTGTAAAGTACTAAAGTACGGACAAACAGGAAGGAAAGACCCACACAGTGCTGCGGGGTCCCGGGCAGGAAGCCTGGGGCCAGGCTTTGTGAAGAAAACAGCTAGCAAGAAGCCTTTTAAACAGATTGTAACAAGCTGTAGAATACAGAGAGGTAAAGCCAACCCTAGACTATTAGAAATTCGGACCTAAGAATTCAAATTAAGCCAGTAATGCACCTTCCTTCCTCTTCTCACATGCACAGAAAACCGCAAGGGTGTGTCCATGCCCTTTCCTGCCCGGCTCCCGCGTCCACGTTCCTCCCACCTCTGTGTCTGCCCTTCCCCCTTGCACCTTGTGTCTGTGCCTTCCTCCTCCAGACCTGTACTTATGCACCCCCCCCAATTCTCTTTCCCTCAAATTGAAAATGCTGTTCCCCTTCCTTAAAACTTTCCTATTGGGTCAAGACCTGCTCAGCCTTCATGAACTAGCTTAAATGTCACAGCCCTCCCACTCTTAATAAATGATTAATGACTAAATGAAAGGTATTTGGTTAGTGCTTGCTACAGGCTGGGCCCTAAAGTCTTTAAAAACCCATCATGCACCTGAGTACTCATGCAAACCTAGGAGGTCAAGAAATGATTTCCATATTACAGACAAATCAGTTGGACACTTGGGTAAGTTAGGTCATTGTCTGGGGGTCCTGCAGCTGGCCCTCTAATGCCTATGCTGTTCCCTACTGCATTAAACTAATGAGCAGAGCGACTGAGACACAGCTGGGATC
The DNA here is from genome assembly GCA_004026905.1 of Hystrix cristata. Lineage (NCBI taxonomy): Eukaryota > Metazoa > Chordata > Mammalia > Rodentia > Hystricidae > Hystrix > Hystrix cristata. The sequence goes on along the minus strand of PVJO010003645.1, from coordinate 47,303 downwards.
AGTGTCCAAAGCACCTGACTCCAATTCTAGCACCTCATGACCGTAAGACATGAAATCCCAGCAGTCCTCAAATTACTGTCAAGGCCATTTCCTCCAAGGCAACATGAAGGGCAATAGAGAAGAAGGAGGAGGAAGTTGTACAAAGACCTTCAAGTTAGCTCTCCATTTAGCTTGCCCCTTCTCAAGAGCAGAATTTGACCTTGGGCAAAGAGAACTGTGTCTCATCTACAGTGGACCTGCTTGATAAATTCTTTGTTCTTTGGCCCCTGGGTCATGCCCAGAACCATGGGTAAAAGGGTGAAGGGTTGATTCTATCTGGGACCCACCCACAAAGCTACACTGATTCAGACTGTCAGGCAATCCATCACTTAGAAGATTGATGGGCTACTGCATGCCTCTAGTTTAATGTTCTACTGGGGAAATAAGGGGGCCTGAGAACTGTGGGTTGCATGTGAATGAGCCACATAAGCAGAGTCTTGATTTATCACACTGAGATTGGATATGAACTTTGTAGCAAGTTCCCAAATAAGCTTTACACTGTATTATCACCTGTCTGCCCCTCTCTGACTCGGGGAGGGACTGTGGCTGTTCCAGGCTTTCAGAGTCCTGAAATGAATCAGAAAGTTTAATCAAATATTCAAGTCCAGCTCATAGGCACTCACTGATTGAATACTAAGTAGTAATAGTCTTATTATGACTTACACTGGAAACAACGCAAGGCATGATCCTGCCTCATAACTCAGCTGGACAATTACTGGCACCACAACTAGAGGGCACTAGGAGAACGTTTGTAACCAACAAGGAGGGCTGTGTTAAGCTGACCCTTAGGGCTCAAGGCGTGCTGGGAAGCACATTTGTTAGGGAGTTTGCATAGGATCCACAGATGACCTACAGCTAGACCTAAATTCTGAATTTAGTATGGCCACATGATCTTCAGTAAATCATTTCAGTAATCTGGGCTTCAGTGTCATCTCTAAAATAAGAGGTATCAACATTTATGTCCCTATCAACCAACTAATCAATCCATGAGTCTCTGTTCTGTGCAAGGTCAGCACAAGCCTCACAGTGTACTCAAGACAGCGATAAGCATCTGACAAGAGCAAAGGAACAAAGTAGTCAGGAACGTAAATTATGACTGGTAGGCAGTAAATTAGGGTGACCAGCTGTCCAGCCGAGCCAGAAACAAGCTTTCTGGGACATGGGACTTTTCAGGGCTAAAGCTGGGAAAGTCCTTATTGAACTGAAATGTCTGCTCATCGGCATGATGGCCTGATGTAATAAAATAGTAGAAATTAAGGAGGAAATGGCCCTAGAAAAGCCTACCTACTCTTATTCTAATACCTACTCATATTTTGAGACCAACGTCAAGCATCATCTTTTCTGGGAATTCTTTCCTGAAACCCCTAGAATCAATATGATGCCTTATTCTGTGCTTCTATGCAGCTTCAGATGTCTCATCAAACTGTACTATCAAAGCACATAATAATACTACTTTCATATGACTGCTTTCAGAACAAAACCTTGCACAAGAACTGTATGATTCCTTATCTCAGTGTGAAATGCTGTCAGCTATCCTGCCTGTATCCAGTTGTATCTAAAATGTAGACCAAGGTAACAAATCACTACATACCACTATATTTTTTTCCAAAATAAGATGCTTACATTTTTATAACACTAATAAGTATTTATTTAAAACTTACTCAAGTTTCAGTAAAGATTCAGATTCTGTAAAATACATCCAGAAACTCTAAGTTTTTAATTGGAGCAACACGCTTTTTAAAAAACTAGTGACTTTCCGTTTTGTTCAGGAGCTGAACAATGTGATTGTTGTGTACAGCTCAGAATGAAACTGAAAATCACAGGGGAAAAAAGCGCTTTTCCTGGAATTTCTGAGTAACATACCAAGTTGCATTATTTAGAACAAATACTTTGACCTCTATTAACCAACAAGGGTTTCAATTCAATTAGTGGTTTTATAGAAAGTCTTATAAATAATGGGAGCTTCGCCAGAGATACTTATGAACAGAACTACAAGAATTGTGGATGGGAATATTGTGAAATCCAGTTGTCTACAGCTGGATTCTGGGATATATGAACTTTAGAATACTGCAGAGTATTTCTTCCCAGTAATGAAATTTTTCTAAAAACAACTTTGAACAGAAAATTTAAACTGAATTTTAAATTTTAAATTCAGGAACACATACCAGGTTTAAATGTATAAGCAGGAAGGTTTCTATGGTGTGTTGATATAAACTATGCAAAATGTGACACTGAAAGAAAACGGTGACATCAGAAATGTTAAAGAAGGTGTAAAGTGTGGATCCCTGAATCACAGCACTAGAGAAGATTACTGCAGGGAACGTCTAACCCCTGTATTTGTAGAGATTAGGACCCCAGAGACCAGTGAGACTGAGTGATCTACTACTACACTAATCTCGCCAGCTTTACTTCCCATGTTTTTAGTTATGCTTAGACAAATGTGATCCAAAAATATTAAATGGAATATTCCAGAAATAAAAAATTCATAGGTTTCACATCATATGTTGTTCTGGAAAGCCTGATGGAATCTCATCCTAACCTGCTCTGCCCTGCTCAGGATGCAAATCACCCCAGTACCCAGTGTCTCCATGCTGTATAAGCTACCTGCCCAGTAGTGACTTACTAGTAGTCTTGGTTACCAGATCAGTGTCAGGGTATCACGGCGCTTGTGTGTTCATATTTTATTTTATTTCATAATGGCCCCAAAGCATAAAAGCAGTGATGTTACCAATTCAGACGTGCAAAAGAAAAGCTGTAAAGTGATCTCTACGTGAAAAGGCGAAAGCTCATTATAGGTAGGTACAGAAATAAACCATTGTATATTTAGGGTTCAGTACTCTTTGAGGTTTCACTCCTCCACCAGGGTCTTGGGACACATGCCCTGGGGATGAAGGTGGGAGGAGCACGGCACAGCTATCGGTGAACCGCGATCAGCGACGAGGTGCTGGCATCTACTGGCACTTCCCTCCTGTGCGGATCTCTCAGGTCACCAAGTCCAAGGCTCTCCAGCCTATTTCATCAGTCTCTGTGTAGTGTGAGACCACTACCACCTTATCTCAGGTTTGGGAACCTTCTCCTGGACACCTGCCCTGGCCTGACTGCTCTCCTGTCTCACACTGTGGCTCACCTTCAACCATCCTTGTGTCTGCTGCAGTGTCCTCCCCAATCTGCAAATGGGTTTATCACTGAATCCAGTGCTACCGGCTGCTTTTGGACTTCCCTCAGCCTATATTGGACACCTTCACTTCAGCTGCACTGGATCATTCACCAGGATCCTTTCTCACACTATTGTGTCTCTGACTATTTCCTTCTCCACTCTCAGGTTCTTTCTCCAGCCATTGTTTTCCCTCTGGCTCCCCGACTCTCAGGCTGCTGTGACAAATGGCTTCGGGCCAAGCTTCATCAGTAGGAAGCAGGGGTAGGAAATGATGCCAAGGTGGGAGCATGGGAGGGCCAGGCTATTTCTTGTCCTTTCTCCCTGTATATAATATAGCTATCATTTAGTTTAACCATAGTTTATAACATTTCTATAGGAGAATGCATCCAAAGTCCTAATTCTAGAGCTGAAGTGATTTTCTGTACACTCCAGCCCTAAGCCTAGATTCTCTCCCACCTTCTCAGCCCCAGCATACACATTATAATGAAGGGAAGGAAGAAAGCCCCTCGGCCACGGATTTGATATCCTCAGAACCACTTCTGCACAGGATGGGGGAGGATGCTTCAGAGGAGCCGGGATCTCTGGCTTCATTTAAGTTAAATGTTTATAAATTGCAAGTATATGTAACAACATAAATCTGGGTAACCGTGGGTAAGACCGAACAATTACATCTAAGGGAAAGGTGTCAATTTCATACAAGTGTGTAATTGTCTTGGCTTGCCTTATCTGGGTTACTGGGCCAAACCACATTCCTGCGGGGAAAATGGTGTTTCCCTGATGGGGATGGATGTTTACTTTGCCAATCCTATGGGGTGATGGGGTAGAGAAAATGAGGATTTGCAAAGGCAGGCTTCAGACAGAAAAAGAAAATAAACTTTCTGTCTCTGAATTTGGAGGTTGGTAGGTGTAGCATAGGACACAAGGTGAGGTGGGCCTGCACGTGTGTGGTGGGTGGCGGCCTCCTCTGCTGTCTAGCCTGGGCATTATCCCCAGCGCTCAGCTAAGTTGTGACCTCTCACCTCTCCTCTTACATCCACCCTTGGAGTTCAGCGAACCTTGGAAGGCTGCCGAGAGTGGCTCTGAAGGTGGCTTTGTCTTGACTTCCTACAGCTCATCCCATCCTCCTCCTGCCGGGTGGTAAATAAGATTGCAGTAGTAACCACCAAAGTTCACAGCCAGGACTACCTCATGGCTGCAACTAGTGCCAAGACTGATGTCACCTTGGAGACTGCCTCCCCATATTCACTATTCAGAGCAGCGAAAGTTTTCCAGATGATTGGCCCTAATCTTGAAGGTCACTGCAGCAAAAACAATGTCTGCTTGCTAGAGGCAGACTGGCCAGGATCTGGGGGTGTGTGGTTAACACAGAAACCCCTCAGAGGGACAGTGTGGCTTCTGCATCCAGCTTAACTAGATGTACTAATAACTGGGGTGTGTGTGTGTGTGTGTGTGTGTGTGTGTGTGTGTGTGTGTATGGTGCTGAGAACTGAACTCAGGCCTTGCACATGCTAGGAAACCACTGTTCCACTGAGCTACACTCCCAGTCCCTAACAACTGCTTATAAAGCATGTATTTGTGCTATATTGTCCCTGCATCTTTTCAGTTGAATTTTTTGCTTTTGTTCTTTGCATTAAGTGCGTTGCCAGGCAGAGAGGTCACTTCCCAACTCACTTTCTACCTAGGAGCCAAAGAGGCCATAATTTAGGGGAGGTCACAACAGCTCGTTCTGCCGTCACTCAGGACCCAAGTCCAGAGAAGGCCCTGCCCAGCTCTGTTCAGCCAGACATCTCTGATTCTCAGATTAGTTTTACAATTAAAGCAATTGCCATGCTGCTTTCTACTGCCTAAACTGTCTTCCTCCAACGGAAGTTACAGTCGGGTATTGTTTCCCTGTGAGCACTTCACATCTCCTGGCACAGACAGCCTCACTTAGAAACCATTTGACAGTGCTGTGCGATGACGCCCCCAACGAACAACAAGACCAGTGGTGACCAGCCAGCGTCCCTGTGCACCTCCAGCTCTGCCTGCAGTACGTGTGGCCTGGTTTGCCAAGAGCAGATCTGTGGCACTTGGTTAGAGGTGGGGGCCCTTAGAACCAGCCCGTCCTTGAGGACGTGGTGCTCGAACAAAAGGAAAGCTTCTGGTGGCTCACCAGGAAGCCACATTCTCACACTTTATCCTGACACAGAAAAGCGAATGGAGCCCAACTATACGGAAAACTTGCCAAGGGGGAAATGGACTGAAATCCTGGGAAGAGAAATTTATAGGGAAGAAAAATGTCACACAGTTCTCAGGCCTTTGCCACCAGCACCCATTCCTCACTCTGCAGAGAACTGTCCCGCAAAATGGGTCCATCAGCAACTCAGGGGGCCCTCAAGGGCTTCCGGGGAGCTTTACCATTCTTTGTCCCACAAAGATTTCTGGCCAGAAGTCTCTATGGCGTCACTTGAGCAGCTCCCTGATCACCGGCTGGGTGGGTTCAGGGTAGCTGCTAGGACAGTGGGCACAGCTCCTGGTGCCGGGTGAGCAAAGGTCCCACTAGAAGGGGATTAATGCCACAAGTTATTTGGCTGCTAGATGTGAACATCCCCTCCAAAACTCATGTGAAACTTAACTGCCACGGATTATGAGGTAAGGTGGTTATGCCACAGGGCTCTAGCACTGTATCACTGCTACACCCTCCTGCTCATCCTCCTCTTTGCCATGTGACATCCCTCATCAGGCATGACAACATGGAGATTCTCCCTGGTCCCTCAGTCTCAGACTGCCCAGGCTCCAGAGTGTGAGGTGAACAAACTTCTATTTACAATACTCAGCGTGGGGTGTTCTGTTATAGCAGACAAAACAGATGAAGACATGGATACCACTACCAGGGGGAACAGCCATGACCTGCTGTCATCTGTAGCCAACCGGTGGTGCAGTAGTGGGAGAGACCAGCTGCTGAACAGCTTCATCTCGCAGAATCTCAGCACCTCCTAACACATCATGATATGTGCTTTCCACACCTTCCATGATCACACCTGGTTTCCTTCCCAATTGCTTTGTTATTGTTAATCTGGGGACCTCACCCAGCCCTCCAACACTCAGCTTTCCAAAGGGCACACGGTCAGCCCTGTGGCCACATGGTTGTCCTCAGTCTTTCCCTCGATGTGCTGGGCCGCCGCTCACAAGCTCAGACATTCCTGATGTGTGCTTACGAGACAGGTCAGGGCCGGTACCTGACTCAGGCGTCCTCTGGCCGTGCATCCCACTGACACCGCCCTTTTACACAGAGCTCAGTCATGCCGTAAATATGTTAGATGCTCGGTGGTCCCAAAATGAAAACAAGTACAAATGCTGCTAGACTCTGAATGAGGTCATGGCCCATTAAGCCCATTGTAAGTTGGTAATACTGTGAGCAGAAAAGGCATGGAAGCCACCTAACCTATGGACCCTCACAGTCAGCAGCACAGTCTGCTGGAAAGTGCTGGTTGTGTGCCCTTCCTGGCAGCTGTGTTCGCTGCTGCAGCCCAGGATGATGGGAGGATCACCCCACAGGTCACTAGCCCAGAGAAAGAGCCAAATTCAAATTTGCACCATGGTGAAGTTGAAACACAAGTGGGGGACTTCTGTGTTATACTGCAGTTTTTTTATGCAAAGTTCAAAACCAGGTTAGTTTAGGCATCAAAAAACTGAAAAAGAAAAACCAAAACATCTAGTAACAATAAAGACTGAAATATGTTTTAAATATGAGAGTCTTTAGGCCACAAGGAAAGGAAATGTATGTGCTGCTGGGAGTGCAGAGGCCGAGAACCAGGGGACAGTCAGACAAGGCCAGAGCAGCACCCGCCCGGGTGAGGCCAGGACGCAGGCAGAGGTGCTGTGGGTGAAGGAGGTGACCTTGGCTGAGGCTCAGAATCCTAGGTTTGGCTTCATCACCTGGGCTGGTCACATCATACCCTGGGACTCAGAGTCTTCAATGGGACCCTAAAATTCCTTCCATCATATTTGACGAGGTTGTTAGGAGAAGTGAGTGGATTGTGAAGAGAAGGGTACTTACTGCTAAACAGGCTACAGTGCACAGAACATGCCTTCATATAAGTGTAGCTTACACATAACATGTATTTCATGTTAACAGAAATTCTCCTTGATGGGGCCTTGCGTAACTGTGCAGAGAATATGCACATTTAGTGTAATAAATATTGTGACTTACATTAAGATTTTACATACTCAATGCTATTTTAGCTTATTTATATTGCTAAATAAAAAGAGAATGTTCTCATTGAAATATTAATTATTATCCTGAAGGTGTGACATCTTTCTTGGTAAAGTGTAACATTGATAGCTACAGGTCTTTCGTTAATATAAAGGGAATTCTAGATCAACATTTCTAGATCAAGCTGGGTGTGGCAGCAGGAGGATCTCAAGTTTGAGCCCAAACCTGAGCAATTTAGCAATTTAACAAGACCTGTCTCAAAAGAAGAAAAAAATTAAAAAGGGTCTTAGGATGTAGCTTAGTGCAAAGACCCTGGGTTTAATCTTCAGTGCTACTACCTTTTGTGCCACACACAAAATTCTAGATAAAAAAAAAAGTGAAGTATTCTGTTGGAAAGTCTACAGATCTGGTGTTGATAGGAAATAAGTGAGGTGACCTTTTGCAGATGGGAAGGGGATCTAGGGATGAGAGGGGAGGGAGGCGAGGGGAAGAGAAGTAGAAAGGCCTACAACTCCCCATGATGAATGTATTCATTATGTATTGCAAACACGTACTATTAAAGAAAAAAGAAGAAACTCAATGTATCTGGTCTTAGCCGAAAGGAATATATCCCAAGTGGTCCGTAGTGGTGTAGAAAATGTACCCACACAGACAAGTCCCCGTGTTAAGGTTTATCTACTTTGTGATTCATAATTGGAAGCGCCTCCTCCCTACAGTCATCCTGCCAGTTCAGAGGTTGTGGCCAAGTGGAAATGATACGCAGCTAGGCACCAGAAGAAACCAGCAAAGGAATATCTGAATGCGGATGTGGGAAGGATGCAACTGCTTTTCCCAAAAGATACCTGGGAAACCAACCCGGTGTGGTGGGTGGTACACACCTCTAATCCCAGCACTTGGGAGGCTCGGCAGGAGCATCACTGAATTCAAGGCCAGCCTGGCCACAAAGTGAGATCAAGGTCAGCCTGAACTAAATAACAGATCAGATCTCAAAACAAAAACAAAAAGAAAAAAGACACCTGGGAAACCGAGCATACACAAAAAGTCATTATTTCATTTTAAACTTGGCTCTAACTTTTCCCCAGGGATATGGATAATATGTGCCTTAGGACTCTGTTAACCCTGATGGGTTAAAAAAAAAAAAAAAAAAAAAACCCCTGATGGTGCGATCTAAGTAGGGTTTTCACTGTTCTACCACTGAGCCACATCCCCAGCCTGTCTGACTGTGAGATATAATATTAGACACCCCCAAAAGCTTGATCTATTTATAAGTCAATTGCTTAGACTTCAAAACACAGTTTCCTATAAGATGTTCAGATTCTCTCCTGAACCCAACTTAATTCATAGTGTAAACAAACTATGTTACTGATGGTAATGGCACTACTATACATTTGATACCTGTTCATTAGTAATACAGTAAAGTAAATAAAAGAATAATTCTAAAAAAGATGGACCTGATGTCTGACACAGAAGCTCAAATAGTAGGTAGCAGAATGGGAAAAAGAAGGAAAACAGAGTTCTGTCCTCTTTCCAGTAAGAGAAAAGCTCTCTGTGATATTTCAAAACTGTGCCTTTGTTCTGGCACCCTCTGGCCTTCCTCTCTACACAATCGTCCCCTTTGACCTGATCTCAGCCTCACAGTGTTCCACATTAGAAGTGGTTACTTCTGCCCCTTGGCCGCCTTCCTCCAATTTCCCTCCAGGAATCTGTCCCTGGAGACAGAGGCAATCCCAGCAGCCAGCACACAGAAGTAAACTTGTAGTTCTGCTGTAGGGTGCTACTACACCCAAGAAGGTCAGACTTCATACCCATTACACAGCTCATATTCATGTTTTATTGATTTGATTGTGGATTTTTCTTGTTACTCCCAATGCTGGCAACATCAGGGCTCAGGGGTAGGAGTGCTATATGGTTAGAGTGCTTACCATAAGTAGTAAGATTTGTGAGTCTCAGCCCATCCACCTATCAAGCAAGGCCTTTTATTTGTTCAAAATCTGGCAAACTGACTGTTAAAACTCATGTTGCAATGTGGCCCACTTAACTATATTTCAATTTCATTAAAAAAAAACAGCCTTGGCTTCAACCCTTTCTTACCCTCAACCTCTCCCCAAAGCCTATCAAAGTCTGTTAGTTAATTCTTTTCCAATTATAATTTTAGAACAATAATGATACAGCAGTCAATGCTATAAATCCCAATAGTGCTTCCTAGACCAAAGGTCCTGATGCAATGGAGACAGATGGTTTGGCAATAATCACTGCCTCTGCTGCCCCTGGGGTGGGTGAGTAAGCAGCTCAGGGCCTCGTGCAGCTAAGAACACCTGTAAGGATAAGCAAGACTGCCATCATTTGAGCTAACATAAACGAGACAGGAACGCTTGCATCCCCTGCTTAAATGAGGATCCTCTGGACTGTTTCATCTTCCAGCAAGAAGGAGCCTCAGATGGGACACTGTCCACTCATTCCTTCATTTGATCATAAAACAAATGTTTCCTCAGCTCCAGTGTCTGAGTGAATCAGGGTGGATGCACCAGGAAGAGGACAGTGAAAAGCAGACACTGCCACAGTCATTAGAGAACTTCAGCTAATTACTGGAGAAAGATATATAATTAAGTCTGAGCAGCGTTTCCCTGCACTAGTCTCTTGCAGAAGCAACACAACAATGAATGTCACAGGGATGATGGATGGCGAGCAGCACCAAGAGCCTGCGATATAGACCTTGGCTGCAGCAGGGTCGGCAGGGAGGGTGGGTCCTCAGAGGCAGTACTAAGGATTTGGGGTTCACTCTAAGGACCACAGGAACCTCCAGCAGAGGCTTTGGCAGCAGGTGACCTATGAAGATCAGAAGGCAGCAAGACTCAGAAAATTGGTCAGGGAGGCCATCGGTCACCAGACTGAGACAACAGCCATGCAGACTTGTGGCTACAGAATGGGGCAAGGTGATGGAGACAGAAGAAGCAACATGACCTGATGACTGATTTCATGTGTAGGGTTGAGTAAAATGGCAAGAAATGGGAATGACTGCAGATATCAGGCTGGGTGAAACAGTGATGCAGCTGACAGAATTATAGAGGGCTGCAGGAGCGGGGAGGGAAGACAGGAGTTCACCTTGAAATGTACTGACTCTGAAGAAAACTGAAAGCTAAGATCCTCACTGAGCAAAAATCCTCAGTAAAATGAAGTATAAAAATCTCATGTTCAGGCTGGGGATTTAACCCAGTGGTTAAAGTGCTTGCCTTGCAAACACAAGGACCTGAGTTCGATCCCCAGCGCAAAAAAACAAAACAAAAACAAAACAAACAACAAAAAAAAAACTCATGTTCATCTCAAAAGATGTAGAAAGGGCCCTTGATGAAAATCAATATCTATTTATGATAAAAAAAACTCTTAATAAATATAACACACAAGGAATGGTCCTCAACATAAGGAAGACCATATATGACAAGTCCACCTTTGTCATACTCAGTGGTAAAAAGATAAAAGCTTTTCCTCTAAGATCAGGAACAATATAAGGATGTGGTGAGAATGGACGAAGCCATGGAGGAGAAAATAAATAAACCTGGAGGCATCATACTACCTGATTTCAAATTATATTATAAATTAGTTGGCTATAATAAAAGCCAACTAAAATTGGTTAAAAACTTAAACACAAAAAATGAGAACCATAAAAATACTAGAAGAAAATATAAGAGCTAATTTCCTTTATACTGGCTGCAGCAACTCAGTTTTTGGATATGACATCAAAAGCATAAGTAACAAAAGCAAATACATAAATAAATAAGTAATCAAGCAACCAGGTACGTGGGAGTATACCAGGCTAAGAAGTTTCTACAGAGCAGAAGCAACAACACAGTGAAAAGGTAAACTGTGGTGTGGGAGAAAATACTTCCAAACTATATCCTATATAGGAGGTTAATATCTCAATGTGTAAGAACTCAAAACATCATCATCATTATCAACAACAAGATAATTAACCTAATTACAAAATAAGCAGAGTACCTGAACAAACAGCTTTCAAAGGAAGACATACAAATGGCTGACAAGTACAGTACACGAAAAGGTTCTCAAAAAGCACAAATCAAGGAAACCACAAATCAAGTCCAAACCACAGTGAGATTCCACTGCACACATGTTAGGGTGGCTATGAAAAAGACAAGACAACAAGTGCTGGTGAGGATGTGGGAGAAAGGAACCCATTACAGTGGCAGGGGATTGTAAATTGGTACAATTGAATTGAAAACAGTAGGAAGGTTCCCCCAAAAATTAAAAATAGAACTACCACATGATCCATCAATCCCACTACTAGGCATATTCCAAAGGAAATGAAACCATTATGTTGAACAGACATCTGCAATCTCATGGACACTGGATTATTCACAGTAGCCAAGAGATGGAAACAACCTAAGTGTCCACTGATGGATGAACAGATAAAGAAAAATGTGATATGATGCTTATCCCATGTTTATAGCAACATGGTTTGTAAAGCGAAATCTTGGAAACAGCCCCAAAATGCCCATCAACTGATGAGCGGATAAAGAAGATGTGGTTTTTCATACAATGGAGTACTACTCTGCCATTAAGAATGGTAAGCTTGAGATATTTCTAGGTAAATGGATGCACCTTGAGACCATACTCTTAAATGAGATAAATCAGACATGCACGTTTAAATACGTTGTTTCTCTGGCGTGAGAAACAGAAAGTGTAAATAAAGACTAAAACGTATTATATTGGGAAAGTGAAGAAATTATTCAAATGGGAAGGGGAACGGGGGAGGGGGAGACAACCGGAGAGACAAGAAAAAAAAGAACAGAAGGAAAAAAATGGAAACAAAGTTTTTGTAAATAAGGAGGGACAGGGCTTGATGGGAAGGGAGGGGAATGGGGAAAAAAGAAGCAGCAAGAAATATCATGTACAGGTACAAATTCCCTATGATGAGTGTTATCATTATGTATATCTAAAATGTACCATTAAAACAATGTGATATAAGTACACAATGGAATGCTATTCATCTGTAAAACAGAAGGAAACCTTGCCATCTGTGACAACAGGGATGGAGCTGGAGACATTATGCTAAGTGAAATCATCCAGGCACAGGAAGACAAATATCCTGTGACCTCATTCATATGTGAAATTTAAGCAGAAAGTAAAATGGTGGATGTCAGGCAAATGGGGAAGTCTTGGTTAAAGAGTAAAAAGTTTTAGTTTTAAAATAAATTCAGCAGATCCATTCAACATGGGGTAATTACAGTTAACAATGCTGTGCTATATACTTCAAATGTGCTAAGAGTAGATCTTAAATATTCTTGATAGTGTTAATCATGTCACAACATATCTGTATGGCACAAGATTCAGTAGGCGTACACCTTGAATACATATTGTTTTGGTGGTGCTAGGTGCAGAAACTAGGGTCTAGGAGGTAAGCAGTCTACCACTGAGCTACATTCCCAGCCTTGAACATGTATAATTTCTGTCAATTATCATTCAGTAGAGCTGGGAAAAGTTTTGAGGCGGGAGGTGGGCACGGGGATTGGACCCAGAGCCTTACTGTCTTATTCTGTTTCCTTGTCACTGACACACATCACCCAACATCTACAATATAACGGGAGGTTTATTTCAGCTCATGTTTCAGTCTGTGGTCAGCTAGCTCCAAGGCAGGACAGCATGGCAGCAGAGCAAGGCGGCCGACAGCTGAGAAGAGCACTCGCAGCAGGGCGGTGGGGAAGCAGAGAGTGAAGGGAGAGCTGGGGGGGATAAACCCTTCAAGCTACGCCCCCACCGACCCACCTCTCTGGACCAGACCCCGCCACGCAATAGCAAGTCTAGCTGTAAACTCTCATAATCCAATTACCTTCCCAAAGCCCTACCCATGACTGCAGGAGGCTTCGGGGGGACATCTAGACATAAACCATAACACTTAGGCACGCTAGAGAAGTACTCGACCACTGGGCTACATCCATAGCTCTTTTTAAAACTTTATTTTGAGATAGAGTCTCATTAAGTTGCCCAGGCTGGCCTGGAACTTGGGATCCTTCTACCTCAGTGTCCCCAGTAAATGGGATTACAGGTGTGTGCCACCATGTCCAGTTAGGAAAAAATGTTAAGGCAAAAAGAGAGCCCTAAAAAAAATCTGTATAGATATTGATTTAAATAGGTCGGTAGATGTTTGGATGGGTAGATAGATGGATAGACAGACAGCTGGGGGCAGGCAATGGCTGCAACATGTAAGAAGATGTCCAGGAAGTGGCAAGATATACGCCCCAGAATCAACCAGAAGGCTGGGACTGAGACAGGTCCAAAGTTGCTCTGTCATTTTGGAAAGTAATCAGAACTAGAGGGAGCAGGCCAGTGCAGTGAACCCAGAACCCCTTGAAGAGACAGGCAGGGGCAAGCAGCTGGAAGCAGCAATCTGAACATGAACAGCAGCATGGGGTGGATTCTATGGCTAGGCAGAGCTGCAGGTTCTGGGGCTCCTCTCTGCTGTTCAGGCTGCTCCAGGGGCTCCAAGAACACGGTGCTGATGCTGTTGCCTGCCGTCAGGTGGTCTCATTCTGTTTTATAAAATAACCTGTGGCAAGAAATGCCTTTTCATCTCTATTTCCACATCCCACGCCTTAAATGTGACAATTTGTTTCACAAAAAAACACTGATCTTTTTTTTCAGTGGGGGGGCAGGCTGCTGGGGATTGAACTCAGGGCCTTGTGCTTGCTAGGTGCTTGCTAGGCTACCACTGAGCTACATCCCCAACCCTAACACCGACCTTTTAAAATAAAAGATGAAATGAAGCTAGAGTCTTAGGCTTCTGTCAATCTAAGAGAACTGAAAGCCAAACTGAGGTTTAACAGAGCAACAGGGTGGTGACTTTAAGATACTCCCTTGTGATACTACTGTGATCACATTTATTTTCAAGTCAAATTCCTCAAACGGCTTGTCCTAACCTCCGCCACAAGGGTCCCTGCTCTGTGCTGGGAGCTTACATAGTGTCAGTGCCCCAGAAGCCACGAGCCACAGGGGCCTCTTGTTCATTATGATAATCTCATCCAAAAGACAACAAAAATACAACTACTGATTTCTATTTCTTAGGATCTTTGTGTTTGCCACACAATTTTGGCAACTTCAGGTTAAGAAAGATAAACACAGATACCCAGTTCTCAATAACAGAGTGACTAATGACTTCAAATTAATCCAACCACAGTAATTTCTGAAGAAACTTAAATTTTTCTTAATGTTCTTTTCTCTCTATATTTAGAAACATCCTTTTCCAGGCAGCTGATTAAAACTACTTAATAAAAGGGATCATAAGGTATTACTTTTGACTGAGGGGCTCTGTCAAAGACTTACTGAGACACCAGTGTGCCATAACCAGGAAAGGAAAGCTAAACTTATGTGCAGTTAACCAGTCTGGGTGGTCTCCCACCTCCGCAGGCCCATCCCACCCACAGCACGACTGATCAGCTGGAGAGAAGGGCAAGGGAAAGGGCCGAGCCTCAAGCTCTGTGAACGTCTGCTCGCTGGAATTCTAGCGGTACTGGCAGATGATGAAATTATATACTCAAAGTTCCAAATTCCTCAGGCACACTCCATATTCTGTATTTGATTCCACAGTTGTGCAATCTGGAATTGGAACCCCTGTGCACTGACCCAGCAGGAACACGGAACATGGGTCATTCAGCCTGGCCGACAGTGGGTGTTCCAGGTACAGTGACCACACTGCCCTCCCTCACTATTCTGGGAGGCCCCAGGCCCTTGATTCTGAACACTTTGAGCCTCCAGTGCTGTTAACTGCCGCCTCCAGCCTGCTGACAAAGGAATTTCAGAACTCAAATGGTTGTGGCAATTGTGACAAGAACAAAGGATGTCACCTCCCTGCTGAGAGCTCTTCCACAACTCCCAAACTTTTCCTCCAAATGATTC
Source organism: Hystrix cristata (assembly GCA_004026905.1). Lineage (NCBI taxonomy): Eukaryota > Metazoa > Chordata > Mammalia > Rodentia > Hystricidae > Hystrix > Hystrix cristata. The sequence goes on along the minus strand of PVJO010003645.1, from coordinate 32,007 downwards.
CTTATAACAATGGACCTTATATACATACAGAGATGGATGGATAGATGGCGACAGCAGTAGAAAGGTCGACAGACAACTATAGTAGTCCCTATCTGTATTTTGAGGTTTTGTTTTCCATAGTTTCAGTGTCTGTGATCAACCAGGTAGCAAAAATAATGTGCGTTTCTTTTTGCTCTTCCCAACTGCATGGCTGTAAGATTCATTCTTCCCATGGAGTGTGTGGCAGCCTCAGCATACAATTTGTTTCTCTGTTTGTTTGTTTCCTTATTACGTCAAGAACTTCAACTTTTTCACTGAAAGCTCCTCTGGTGTATCTGAATTGCCAGAATCAATATTCTTGTGCTTTGGGGCCCTTGAGAAGTAAAATATTCTTGCTGCTACTGTGATAGGTCAACATGGATCTGATAACCAAGACTACTGCTAAGACACTTTGAAAGCGATTACCTTATAACATTTATTACTATAGCACAGTTAAATCCTTCTACATTATTAACAGTCCTTGTTAACCTCTGATAGTGCTCAATTTATAAATTATATCAATTTATAAATGGATATGTGGATAAGAAAAAAAACAAGATGCATTGGATTTGATACTATCCTCAGTTGTCAGCAGTCACCGGAGGTCCTGGAAAATGTCCCTACAGATAAGGGGGGAAGGCTGCTTATCACACTCATTTCACAAACACAAACATCTGAAGGTAGATCCTAAAGTTACACAGCAGAAAGTGACAGAACTAATACTCCAAGCAACTGCTTCTTCCCCCAACCAGATGGCTCAGGGTTACCTGCCAGCTCACACCTTAGGCCACAGGCCGAAAGGAGTGGATCTCCTCCAAGTTCCAGGCTTGTCTTTGTAAGTCACATAGATTTTGCATTCTTTACATAAGATTTGTTTTTATTAAAAAAAAAAAGAAAACAACTATGATTTATCACACCTGTCTGGGATGGGACAAAGGAGAAGAAGGGAGGAGGGGGAGGAGAGAAGGAGGAAAAGGAGGAGAAGGAGGAGGAAGAAGAAGAGGAGGAAGGAAGGAGGGGAGGAAAACAAATGTTGGGGAAGATGTGGACAACCGGAACTCTTGTATACTGTTGGAATGTAAAATGGTGCCGCTGCTGGAGAAAACAGTATGGCAGTTCCTAAAAAAATTAAACTGAATGTACGTGAGGGCGTTCTGGGAGTGACATCTGTCACCCCATTGACCGCCACGGTTGATTTGGATGATCCGGCTGGCCCGGGGGTGTCCCCTTCCTCCCTCACCACTCCCCGTGCGTCCCTTCTGAAGCTGTGACTTGGTAAAAGAGCTTGACGGCCCCTGAAAGAAGAGGACCATTTCCTTGGTCAGGGGTGTGCTTCCCTGCTAGAACCTCCAAACAAGCTCTCAAAAAAATTAAACAGAAAGATTGTTTGCACCAGCAATTCCTGTGCTAGCTGTGTACTCTAAAGTTTTGAAAGCAGAGACTAGAACAGATATTCGTATATTCATGTTCATAGCAGTGTTATTCACAACGGCCAAGAGGTAGAAACAACCCAAATGAAAGGTGATATATGAATGGGTAAACAAAATATTGTGAACTGAATGCCAATAAACTGCATGCATATAATAGAGTATTATTCAGCCTTAAAAAGTAAGGAGATTCTGATATACACCACAGCAAGAATGAACCTTGAAGGACATTATGCTGGGTGAAATAAGCCAGCCACAAAAGGAAAGCTATTGTATGATTCCACTTATAGGCAGTATCCAGAGTTGTTAAATTCATAGGAACAGAAAATAGAATAGAGGGTGCTAAAACCTCTGGGAGAGGGAAAAATGGGAAGTTGTGGTTTAATGGGTACAGAGATTGATTGACTGATTGTTTGGTTGGTTTTTTGGGGACAGGGTCTTGGTCTCTAACTCAGGCTGGCCTTGAACTCACTGTGTAGCCCAGGCTGGCCTCAAACTCACAGCAATCTTCCTGCCTCAGCCTCCCAAGTGCTGGGGTTACAGGTATGTGCCACCACGCCCAGCCCTAGAGACTCGTTTGTGGAAATGGAAACATTCTTGGAGATGAATAGAGGTGACAGTTACAGAACAATGTGAATATTGTGACCTGAATGCCAGTGAACTGCATTGGTTATTCTGTGTGGTTAAAATGGCAAATTTTGTTATATACACTTTACTACACTAAAAAGTTCTAGCCCCAAAGAAACCCCACACAAAAATAATGATTTTAGAGCCTGGAATTGTGGTGTATTCCTGTAGTCCCAGCATTTTGGGAGGCTGAGGCAGGAGGATTGTAAATTCAAGTTCAGACCGGGTAAGTTAGCAAAACTTTGTCTCAAAGGGGGGGGTGCAGCAATGGGGAGGTAGCCCAGTGTAAAGGCTGCAGATTCAATCCCCGATACTGTGAAACAAACAAAATAAAATGTTAATAGTTTACCTGTTAAATTACTTACACACTTGCAAAATAATATTTGGTTCAAGAAGATCCGTGATTATCCTATAGTTTGAAATAACCCCGGACACAATGTTCCCTTAGATTTTTCATCAGTTAAATAGGGAGGGTTAACAAACAGATCTTGGAGGATCCTGGTCAGGATTCAACAGAATTATTCACTGACGGTGCCTGACACTCACAGCTGTGCCCATTATTACGTACAAGGCCCTGGAACCTGCCTCCTGCCTCATCTCCAGCCAGCAATTCCATGCAGCTTCACTTCACCTATGAGCTTCAGCAGAACATTACTTTCAGAAAGTGGGATTCTCCAACTACTTCCTGACACAACTCCTGCATTAAACTGCAATGCTTACTACAGTTCACGGAACACACACCTCACTATACAAATAAAGTTGTGCTTCTGCATGACTGATGAACCCTCAACTAGACAGAGACTCCTTAAACACAGGACTTGTCTTAGTCATCTCTAGCCACAGCATGCATGCATCTGCCTGCCTGCCTGCCCGTCTGTCTGTCTGTCTATCTGTCACAGGGACTGGCACCTAACAGGAGCTCAATAAATACTTAGTGGAATCTTTGCGCCTCTTTGTAAACATTAGGTAGCACTGTAAAATGCAACTTAGGAAATGATACATAGCTCCTGGACTTATGGTAGGAGTTTTATTATCAAAATTTCTGATGTTGAATTTGGGATTGAACTTGGAGTCACCTCTTTCTCAGTGTCTCCTCCCAGAAATCAGGATTGACCTCTCTACAGAGGACACAAAATAACTTGTGCCTACAATGGGTGCCTACAATGTCAACTCATCCTTCTGTGAGAGACATCACGAAAATTCTTCCTGGTTAGGGGTGCAGCTCAGTGGTGGAACACTTGCCTAACATGCACAAAGGCCTGGGTTCTGTGCTAGCACTGGAAACATAAAGCAAACAAAAAACACTTCTCATAAATTATCTGTAGTTAATAATAAATTAAACAATGAGTTTCTATCTTCTTCTCGCACATCCCAGCCAAGAAAAAAGAGACATAAACTGAGAATTGAAGGATCCCACAGCATTTAGGCCCCAGAAAATATCAATCCCACTTTTTGCCTTCAAGAACCAGCTATGAAAGATGGCAAGGCCCATGTTACTGATGTCAAGCCCTCCTCCATGCACCCATGCCACTGCCTGTCTAGACACAGCAGAGACGTGACGCTCTTGTTCTCAGTAGCGAAGTTTAAGAAAACAGTGTGAAGGGCTACGAGCCTTCTGTCCCTTTTTTTGACTCGGCCTTTGACCAACTTGCCAGCCACCAACAATGAAATGCAGCTAGCACCTTGGGGACGTCTTTGTGTGGAATTAAGAGATATGAAAAACAGCTGCAGTGCTATATTACCAGCGTGGCTGCCTTGGTGCTAAGTTGTTTCATGTCCTCAATAGAAAGGTCAATTCTGATTTCTGGGAGGGGACACTGAGAAAGAGGCAACTTCAAGTTCAATTCAAAGTTCAACATTAGAAATCTTGGTAATAAAACTCCCACCAACAATCCAGGAGCTATGTGTCATTTCCTAAGTTCCATTTTACAATTTCCTTATCAACTACTGTACCCCTAAAGGGGTGAGCAAACAGAATTCTTCAGCTTTATACCATTTTTATTTCACAAAATCAGTGGTATGCATCGCTTTATTCTAATCTCCTAGGAGTCTTCTGCTACCTTTGCTTAATAGAAATTTCTTACCTCAAATAATAAGAAACACAAAAGACACGAAGAACAAAAGAAGAATCCTGTCTAAATGAGACAGTTCTCGCTTTCTTCTACCTGTCTTCAGAATAGCAGATCTATTATCTATTATTTTACAAGGTTTCATCCTCCTACTCTCTTCAGCTTTTAAACCCCTATTTTAATTTTCTTCCCAAATTTACACATAAAGAACCGAGTCACAGGCGCTCTCTAATTCTGTACCTTAAAGTACAATTGAAGGTAAAAGACAGGGCAGAGGTCTCTGAATGCAGCCAGTGCCAGGTGCCTCCCTCGCTGCTGGTGTGGACCAGAAAGCCCCAGCTCGACCCAGGCATTCACTGCAGGAGCAGCTGCCTTGTACGATGAGGGCAAAACACTTCCTGCTCCTGGGCCACCCATCAGTGAGGCTTAGCAGCTCTGCAAAGAGAAAAGGGCTTTGGGGCTCAGGGCAAGAGCAAAACTCTTCCGTGGAATGAGATGATTCATGCTCTGAATTCGAATTCAGAAAATTAAAAAACATAAAACTCATAAACACACAACAAAAGGATACTTTACTATTTTTAAAAGGTGAGGATAAACTTAGATGTATCAAAGGATGCAGGAGTCAAAGATGGTAAAGTTGCTTATTTCATGCATGTAATAACTATTGCTGCAACACGGCTGAACTTCAGAAGCATTGTGTTAATGGCGACAGCATGAAGACTGCATGTTGCACGATTCTATCAACCACTGCGATGTTGAGAAAGGGCAAGTCCACAGATACACAGAACCCAACAGTGGCCATCTGGGGCTGGAGGAGGAAACAGGAAGTGACTCTAAATAAATACCACGTTTTTGGGAGGGACAATGGAAATGTTCTAAAATTAGACCACAGGAATAGCTGCACAAGTCTGTAAATATGCTAAAAATCACTGAATTGTATAATTGAAGTGAGCAAATTTTATGTTATATAAATGATATCTCAGTAAATCTGTTAAAAATTAATAGCTAAAAAATCACAATTATTAACAGTCTAGTAAACATCACGAGGAGGATTTAGATAACACATCATACGATTCAAGAAAAAGTACATTTTTAAGTACACAAGTAATGGATTCCAGTCAAAAGACTCACAATATAGTATTTCCCAAATCTGTATCTGTGATATTATTTTACACATGAGGAATGATTGAGATATACAGTGAATGTTTAAATTAATAACAAATTACAGTAAAAACACATTGTCATTAATCCCCCTAAAATACTCCCTCTTACTTCGAACATGCTCACCATTCTTTCACTGTCATGGCTGCCTCAACATCCTGAGTCGATTCAAAACATTTACTTTTCATGATCACTCTGACTTTGGGGAAGAGCCAGCAGTCCCAGAAGGAGAGACCGGGTTATGCCGACACATTACACCAGTTTTACGTGCCTGCGTTTCTGCTGGATGGAGCTCCACAGCATTATTCACCACATTTTTAAATCGCACCTCCTAAAGACACTCAAGAAAGAAGGCTTCCAGAGCTGCTTTAGAGAGTGTCAAGAATGAAAGGATATGTGTATTTAAAGTGAGGAGAAGCAATCTTAAGGGGGTTAACATCAATGTGTCTTTTATGGTAACAAATTTGTAAAAATTTAAACATTTACCATATGTCTTGATCATGTCTTCTACTTACTATGTCCTTATTGAAAGAAGGAAGGAAAGATGGAAGAAAGAGACAAGGGAGACGAAGAGGGGGAACGCATAAGTCAACAGCCTGAAGACTACCCAGAGTCCCAGTCACCAGAGACTTTAAGAAGAACCTGAACAGCCAGCCCTTGGTGGTTGGCCACTTGGCCTGTCAGCATTAAGTAATAGACATTCTGAATGACCACATCTCTACACAGCTGTCTAGACTGCAATCATGCTTGGGCAGTGAAGTCCCCTTAAAAACCCAAAAGGACAGGTAGGTCTGGAGAGCGTCTGGGCACCCAGCAGGTGGTGGCCCCCAGGAAGACAACTAAGAGTTCACCCACACTCCTGGAGGGTGGTGCGCCCGACTCCTGGGGGCCAAAGCTCCTGTGCTCAGATCTCGCTGTACATGTCTCTTCATCTGGCTATTGATTTGCATCTTCTAAAACACCCTTCATAATAAACTAGCAAGTGTAGGTGGCTCCCCGAGTTCTGTGCGCTGCTCCAGCACTTTTTACCCTGAAAGGGAAGTGGTGGGAACCCTGATTTGTAGCAGGTTCGTCAGACATTCTGGAGGCCTGAACATCCAACTGATGGGGTCTGCTAGGACTGAGGCCTCAACCTGTGGGGTCTGACACTACCACCTCCAGGCAGACTGTATCAGACTAGGAGAAAAGTAGAGGGCGCTTGCTGCAGGGTGCTGGCTGGCCTGCTAATGAGGAGGCAGCCTCACACATGTTGCAGTCCTTGAAATGGTCTGTGTGCTGAGTATGTAAGAGGACAAACCAAGCATGCTTTTCCTCAATATCTCCAGAACACCTCACGAAAATCTGTAGCATCCTGCGCAACTTTGCTATCTTCGTCACCAATGAACTGAGAAAGGGTTTTATGCTCTCTCGATGGTTTTTCTATTGCTCTCATTTGGTTGTCTGCTTCCCTCCAACCTCGTTCCATGGACTCGTACTAACTAGGGCCACAGGGAGACCCCTCCACAACAAAACCAACAGGGGTCTCTACAAAATACTATCTGGGCAGGATTCAAATGGCAGACAGGATTCTCATCTGGACACGATGCTCGCAGGGCTGATGAGTTATCCGCACGTACACCACTCCAGTTCAGACTTAGAAAACAACACTGCCCTTACCACAAGGTGAGCGACATCCAAGTGTGTGCTAAGTAATGCCATTAGTTTGATCTTTGCCGTGTTTGTTTTTTTTGTTGTTGTTGTTGCTTGTTGGGTGCTCAGGATCAAACTCAGGTCTTGCACTTGCTAGGCAAGCGCACTACCACTGAGCTAAATCCCAGCCCCTTTACTGTGGTTTTGTTCCCAGCTGATGTTACCAACTACCAGCCAAGCAGACCCGTCTATGTCCATTCAAATTCCAGCCCTTCTTGTTCAGCTCCACGGGCCACACTGGTGATGGGTGGGAGACTGAGCAGCTGCTGTCCAGGTTGTCTTACTGAACTCCGTGGAGTGCTTCCAACCTTCTCTGAGTAACAGGGTAACTAAGCGTGCTGACGTCTTAGCATCAGAGAGACCCGTGTGCAAATCCCTGCCGCACCCCTCACTAGCTCCGCACCCCTGAACAAGGTCTGTAAGCGGCACTCTGAGCTGCGGTTCCCATATCAAGACAGAAGAGGGATAACGACAGTGCTCATCAAGTCACAGTCAGGTTAAGCAAGGAGATACCTGCTGCAGAGCTCTAGTACAAGTCTGCAGAGAAGACAGTAACCGCACTCAGTTGCTGGTCACTCAGCATGTGTCAGGGGTCACGGAAAGGACCTTACAGACGTGAACACATTTATGTCAAGGCCACACGGTAATAAGCAAAGGAGACAGGATTTGAACCCAGACGCTCTGATCCTTGTTCTAAGCTTTTAGCCACCGTGCCATTCTTCCTCTCTGATATTACTGATGGTGTCACTGTATTATTGCTCTAATAAATATTCACAGGTAAGGTTTCAAAAACTACTCATGTACAGCTAAGGTTAAAATTACTCATGTATGGCTAATGTGGGAGTATTTGACAGAAAAGCAATTTGCTTGAAAAAGAACTCAAAGGTAAGGTGATCTGAATGGCCAACGTGACCTGACACTGTCACAAACTGGCTCACACTAGTAAGGCACGTCCTTCCCATCCCTCCCTGAACCCGCACCCCGGCCAAGCACTCCCAAGTAATATAGCCAGTTCCAACGACCACATCTCAAAGGGGACACAAACTGCAGGTCAGTCTGGACAGTGCTTTTGCAGGACTCTCAGCAGGACTCTGAGACGTGTGGCTCCAAAAACACAGTTTTTAAGGAAAATGATAATTATTCTTTGGAAGAAAGATTAGAAATTTACTCAGATTCACACTTTCTGGTAGAATCAGCATGCAGGATGAGATTGCTTTTCGTGTTGTGGCAGAGAATCAACATTCTTTTCAGACAGAAAGTGTAGTCTAGCAAGGTTCCGGCTTCCCACCTCTGAAGATCTTTCTGACTGTAAGATTTTATAGTTCCAAGAGTACAAGCCATATGTGCTAAAAATATAATCCTTATGTAACAGCAGAAAAAGTCCTGTGTGGCTCTTAGGAGCAGGCACCTGTCCTACACACCCTCTAGCTATCATGTGACAACTTGCGGCTTCCGGTACTCACCTAAGTTGGCTGAACCTTAAAAACTTACTAGTTTCTATGTCCTAATGACAACAGTTACACAAAACTAGGACAAGAAAAAGAGACTACAAAACAAAACTCATGTCCTCGCCTGACCATGAGTCCAGTTTTAAATGCCAATCGACACTTATTTAGGAAACCGATATGAACTGTCACCAAAATGAAAATAATACTGCTTCTACAGTAATCCCCAGCCAAGTCAACAACGCCTTGTGGAAGATTCTCAAGGGCTACGTTAACTGTGTCGGAAGGATTCAAGGGCACAGCATTTCAGAAATGTCTAGACACTTTCCCCTCCTTTCTATGACATCCTGCAAAACAATTCATAGCTGAAATAAAATAAGCTCAATGCTTTATTATAAATTGACTTCCTATGAGTCTATATTTGCGTGGGAATGGGGTGAAGCTGTAAGGACCTGAAATTTAGTCCAGAAAATTTAGACAGAAAATGAGGTTAACAGGAGAAGAAATGTGAGAAGTAAGGAGTTAGAAGAACAGTAGCCTTTTTTTATTTCTTGTGGTGTTGGGGATCCAACCCATGGCCTTCTGCATGCTAGGCAAGCACTCTACTATCCAGGTATCTACAGAGCATTGTTTCTAAAACACACCACTACCCCTACCCACTGCATTTGTAGATACAAAAATCTATTGATACCAAAATCCATGAATGCTCAAGTCCCTTATAAAAAAAACAGTGTAGTATTTGCATAGATCATATTCACATCCTCCTGTATACTTTACATCGTCTCTAGAACACTCAGACTATCTAACACAATGTAAAAGATATGCAAATAGTTGCTACACTGTAGTGCTGAAGGAATACTGACAAGAAAAAAATCTGTACACGTTCAGTACAGACAAAACTTTTTCCTGAATATTTTCCATCTACAGTTAGTTGAACCCAAGGATGTGAAACACATGGACACGGAGGGCTGACTGCACATGAATTGGGGTTCAGTCCAGAACACCTGTCTCCGAAAACCCCAAGAGACCCGAAGAACACAATGGGAAGTTCTGGGCAGCCTAACAATTCTGGTGCTATGAGTGTCCCACTCTAATCTTCATATATATTTTTAAAATTAGCTGGAACATGGAAAGAAGGCAAAGGATGGCCAGCTGTCCTTTCAATATCATGGCAAAGCTGGTCTGACTACTCTACCCAAAGACTACCTCCTGCTCTAGGCGTTGTTTGGGCTTGCTATTTCCTACTGATTGGGTAAGTTACAGATTAAATTGTACATTTTTTTCTTTTTGTCCAGCAGAAATGCAAATCACTTCTACCTTTCAGAAAAGATCAACTCAAAGGTTATGGTTTCACTGCCCTGTGGAACATTAACCAATTTTGTTTCTAACTTAGCGAACCTTTCAGCATGCCTTTCTTTCCCAACAGAATATGTAAATCTATTCAATGATGTGTGAGCAGCTGCCACATCCTGCAGAGTCCCTCATTAGGGAGCTAAATAAATTGTTGACACATGTTCACATATACTTGCAGGAAAGCCATGGATTTTGGAAGGTTTTTTTTCTTCGTCTTTTTATTTATTTATTTATTTATTTTTTGGTGCTGGGGATCCAATTCAGGGCCTTGTACTTGCTAGGCAAGTGCTCTACCACTGAGCTAAATCCCCAGCCCCCATTTCTTTATTTTAAGACAGTCTCACTACATAGCTCATCCTTGCTAGTGTCAAACTTGCAATCCTCCCACCTCGGGATGCCCAGTGATGTTTTAACATTTTGAAAGTTGCACTTTGTCTTACCTAGTCTATACTCAATTATTATTGCCCTATTCACTCTTTCCGTCTTTACAGTTTCTTTCCATGGATTCTACATGGTGGCAAAACTTTCATGACACTATTATTTTATGCTGTTGACTATTTCATCACACAAATATTATAGCAGTTATGGAGGACTTGAAAAGACTTATGTCTTCTAAATGTGGGTCTTTTCTAAGGACTGAAAAATAATAAAAACTAAAACAGTAAAAGTTTTATCATAAAGTTAAGACTTTTAAACCTACACACTCACATCCCTCCTCATCCTACAGCTGGCAGCTCATCTCCCTCTTTTCCTCAAATTGGTTCTTTCTTCTAGCCAATCTGATGTTCTAGTGTAATTTAGAAATCATGTTCATCATTACTCTTGGAGCATACTACTCTGCTATTTTCTTTAAAAAAAAAAGTATACTGAATACTAAGTCCATCCACGTGGACCAAAATTATTTAAAATAATCTATATGTGACTCTAAAAACCTTATAACCATAGCAATGATCCTCAAAAGCCTTTCTCTCTTTTTTCATTCTCTAAGTGCTTTCTATCTTTTCTCTTTTATTTTTCTATATAGTACTATTATATTGTAGTATATTATATGGACCTGTTTAGTACCTATAGCATTTATTGATTGATAGACTTATTGAGACAGGGTTCGCTACGTAGCCTGGGCTGGCCTCGAACTCATGGTGATCCTCCTGCCTCAGCCTCCTGAATGCTGGGATTAGGCCTGTATTCTATAGCTAGTATCTATAGCTTTTAAATATGTCCTCTTTAATCTACTTCTCCAGATTCAATATAAAAATTTCCCACACATGTGAAAAGACCAGAAACAGCCTAGTTACTCTGGTCAACTCCTCCAAGTGTATCTTCACTGTACATATGAGGTCACCTAGACACTTACACAGCGGTCTGAGGCCATTCAGCAGAATGTTTGAGAAAACACTCATGAAAAAACAGAATGTGATTTGTTCTCTACTCTACTGCCTGTCCAAGCTCATCTAATTCTAGAAATTCCCAACATGAACACACCAGGTGGGATCCCTTAGTGTTGCTTGGAAAGGGTGATATCTTGGTCAAGTTATATAGTAAATTTAGAAATAGAACATGCTCGTAGGTCTTTCTAACTGTAAAAATGTCGATTTGGTCACAATTAATGAAGCCCCTGCCCCCAAATCTACTTCAAAACATCTTTCTGCCTTTTTCCTTATATTTCTTTCTACTTGATCCCTTGTATCACATCTGAGTGCTCTTCCATCCTGTATTTGTACAGTAATCTTAAAGAGAATAGGTGATACCTTTACTTTTTTTATATCCCTAGATCAACAAATATTTATTAAATGAATGGATGATGTAAAAAGGACAGTAAAAATCTGTTCTATGTGAACCAGAATATTTTTAGTAGGTCAAAGGAAGGTATAAAGACTTGTCTGATGTTATACAATTTAAGACTTTAATTTTATTATCTATTGTATTATGTTTATGAAACTATAAATTCATGTGGATTTTAAAAGCCTGGAGTATGAGGCTTCACAGACACGTTCACTTACGACAGGCCACTTTAGGCTAAGCCTTGCACCCTCTGGGCATGTGTCCGCCTTGTCACCCTCCTTACGAAGGCTTCGTGGGAAACTCTGTGGTGAACTCACCAAATCTGAGTAATACATTAAGCTTTTAAAAACTTTTCCCAGATTCCTTAAGATGTTTTGAAAATTCTGCATTAACTAATTGCTGTTATATTAGCAATTAATTTTTTCGCACCAAGATACTGAACTCAAACATAAATGAAGGCACTGAAATTTGCAGTTTTCCCTGTATGGTGGTCATGAATGTGAGCATGCTTAATTAAACTTCAATATTTTCATAAATGACAACATGCAACTGATACCTAAGAATATGTCTCCAGTCCTCCAGGTCTACTTGCAATGATCCAAAACATTACTGAGCTCCCCTTTCTTGCTTAAGCTCTTCTAGCCAGCTTGTTAACAGGTGTTAATATGCACCCATATTAACCGATTTGAAGTCTCCCAGGTTCTCTTCACCCTCCTCTCTCCAGGGAAGTGAAACTAGATATTAAAGTGAAACCAACAAATCAGTAACTTGGAGACAAAGAGAAATGAAAACCCAGGAAACTCACCTTATAGATAACCACTGCCTGAATCATTAAGAGTATGAGAATGCTGCATTGTTCCAAATGGCCACCAAACAGGTCAGGGAAAAATCAGAACCACCTTACATTGCTTGTGGGGTGTAAAATGTTGTGGGCACTTTGGAAAACAATTTGGTTGTTTCTCAAAATATTAACATAGTAATCGTGTGACCCAGAAATTCCTAGGTAAATACCAGGAAACGAAAACCTATGTAATCACAAAACCTTGTACAGGAATGTTTACTGCAACATTATTCATAATAGTTGAAAAGTAGAAACAGTCAAATACCTATCAGATGATGCATGGATCAACATGTGATAAATTCAGATCACTGACTATTTTTTAGCCAGAAAAGAAAGTACTGATGCATGCTACCCTGTGGATAAGCCCTGAAAACATTTCAGGTAGAAGATACCGACTGCAAAAGGTCGCTGTGGGGGCTAGGGTGGAGCGTCAACTTGATCAGCCTTAGGATCTGCCCAGGGAACTGGGGGAACACACTTCAGGGTGTGCCTGGGTGGGTTCTGAAGGCGTGGCCTTGAGATCTGTGTGCCGTCCCTCACCCCTTCTTCTGTAGCACTGTGCCCCTGCTCTGCCTCCTGGTCACCATGAACTAAGCAGCTGTGCTTCACCACACACTTCGCCCAGTGAGGTGTCTGCCTTGGAGCCAGCTGACCATGGACTGAATGCCCTTAAAATGTGGGCCAAATTAAACCTCTCCTCCTTTAAGCTGTGGATGCACGGTACTGTGTCCAGCAACAGGGAAGCTGACTAATACAGCCACATACAGTATGATTCCATTTATATGAAATGTCCAGAATAGACAAATACATAGTGACAGGAAATAGAGTAGTGGTTCCCAGAGGGCGGGGGAGAGAGAGAGAAGTGAGCGATAACAGTAACAAACATGTTCTAGAATCAGATGGCATAAGGCTGCACAACTCTATATAAAAGCCATTTGGTTAAAAGGCAAATGGATGGATTTCGCAGTATTTAGTAAGGCTACTTATTAATATTTAATAAAACTGTTTATTAATTTATCCTTCCCATTAATTTAGTCATCATTATTCTTCCGAGATGCACTGTTCCGATAAGCTAGCATTTTGCAGCTGTCCTTCAGGTAAGAAAACCACAGTGAGCTCCTGGGATAGGTACAGATGAAATTGCTTATTAAATTCCTGCAGGTGAGCTCCAGGTTCCACATAGCTTCAAGCAGGTAGAATTTTTAAAAGTGCACACAGATGATTCAGCCGTGGAATGAGCGGCGGGTGTTGGAAGAGGAACCCTTGACTTCCTGAGAAAATGCAAAGCAGCTCGGTCTGGGAGGAGGCACCGAGGGAGAATTCACAGAGCTCACTATGCAATTACGGCAGTATCGTGCTGATCACCAAGTTCCAAAACTGTTACTGGGTAAGAAGATGTAAAATAACCACCCGAGGGGTAGGATGGATGAAGAGTCAGTATTCCACACCCAAGCTGTATGAATCACTATGAGTAGACTCATGTCTGTGAACCAAGTACAAGGAATACTCGGCACACCCTCTTACCTCCCACCTACCTTGTTTCTTGTACTTCACAGTGTGGGCTGGTGCTTTCTGTCACTGGCTCTCAACATTACCAGCAGTGTGCACCTCATCCTGCACAGAACCTGGGAATTCCGACCAGTCTTTGCCTTAGAGGTGCCAAGGAAAGCAAAAATCTCAGTGCAATTTAATCACTTGAACAATACTACTTCATCGATCATGTCTTAATGACGCAAAGTTTGGGACACTTTTAATTTAAGTAACTTTATATATGGGTACTTATATTATACAATTTGCATTTTAGCCACTCCACACAGCACCAGTCTTGTGGATCTAGATTCTGTTCTACAAGGTCCCTCAATGTCTTATCTATAAGACCTGGGTTCACAAGCCACAAGGCAGATCAGTGTGGCACCCTCAAGGACTCTGCTGCTGAGCCATGGATGCGAAGATGGGAAAGCAGACCTTGAACTTGAACACTTGAACATCTGTTAGGTCTCCTCTACAACCTTTTATTAAACTTCTGTCTCTTTTTTGTATGTTTATAGTTTCCAGAACTAACCCCTTCCAGACTGATCATAATGCAGTATAAATCCCGATTCTCTCGCTTTATACTACCTAAAGACTCCACACCTACTTGTTCATCCTTCACCACCATCCCCTAGCACAATGTCTACACTCAGTAACACTCGGCACATAACTGTTGCATGAGTGAGTAGCTACAATAGCATACTAATCACACTCTGCCTCCCTACACTATTGTTAGGTTATCTACACACCGCTAAGTGTCAAACCAAATAGACTCTTCAGAGAGAATCCAACTTGACACACCTGAAGCCTTTGATGCTGTTACTGCTGATTCTTCACTAGATTTCTGAAATGCCAACCTCAGTAGAGACTTCCTCCTTACTACCTGGTTGCCTCTTCTCCATCGCCTTTTGTCTCCTTGATTCCTCTGCACATTCCCAAGGTTCCAAAACTCAACTCTTTTCCTCACAGTACTTGATGTGCCTGTGACTACTATCATCGATTCATCTAGCTCCAGGTCCAACTATCCCTGTAACATCTAGCGAGCACCTCCACCAGGATTCATCCCTTGCACCCCAATCCAACTGAGCGAGGTTCCTCTTCACAGCAATACCTCATGTCTTCTTTGGTCAACAGCACCTCAGTTCCAGTTTTCTGCACACGTACCCTCATGAATACAGATGCTCTGCAACTTACTACAGGATTCTGTCATGATAAATCCACCACCCAGTAAATTCACCAAAAGTTCACAATATTAAGCCAAAAATGCAGCGACTCTACCTAACCTCTCGGACATCCTAGTTCATCATCAAGGCGCACTGTAGAGTGTCAGCTGTTTCCCTTGTCATCAGGAGGCCGAAAGGGGGCTTGGTGGCTACAGCCCGCTCAGCACTGAGAAAGGCTTCAACCATACAGCACTGGCCCAAGGAAAGATCCAAATTCAAATCCGAAGATACCGAATGCACAATGCTTTCACACCAAAAATGCTTAAGGAACTGTTAAGTCAAAACCATTGCCAGCTGGTGACTGTCCTCCATCTTTCTCCTCCACCTTCATCCTTGCCCAGGTCTTTGGAGTTGCTCTCTTCCATCCATGCTTGTTGCTCTCCTGCTCCACAGCTATATTTCTCCTCAAGATCTGTTCTTCTACTGCTGAACCATCCAGAGCCTGAAGGCTGGAAAGTCTCCCTCAGTGGCACTCCCAGGCCCCGTAACACCACTTACCACTTTCCACGGCTCCCCATGGTTCTGTCCCCTCCTGGGTGAAAAGCCATTCTCCTCAGCTGGGCCTCCAGTGCCTTCCTCTCTCACATCCACCCTTACTTTCCGTGATTCTCAAAAACCTTAGAGAGGGCTTACGAGGTATGAGGCACAGTGCTCGGGGCGGGAGTAGTTTCATCTCCAGTAACTCTCTCCTATAGGCATCACTCAACCCAGAACGCCTGCTGGTCTTGGAGCAGGCCTCCTGCCCTCTTTTCTCTGTTTATGCTGTTCCATTCATGCAGAAAGCCCTTTCTGCCATGTTACCATGGCTTAAAGTCCTACAAGATTTTCAAGGTCGGCTCAATGACACGCTGTCCTGCAATCAGACCTGCCCCTTGTTTCTGTCTCACTGACCCCAGTTACATCCTGGAGGGGGACAGGATCCTCTCTGTACTCTGGCACCCAGGGCAGGTGTGCCCTTCCCTGGGAACACAGCCATATTGAGAGGCGGGCACAGCTGAACAGAAATTCAACACTCATGTGACCCTCCCAAGAAACACACACGGGTGTACTAACAGTCATAACTTGAGGTCTGCACTCAGAAGAGATACAGCTCTTGATGAGACACTTGGAGTGGCCACAAGGTGACAGATGAGGCTGTGGTGACGGCTGCAGGTGAGAAGAGGGACCTGGAAAAGTGTCCTGGAGGACACCTGTATTTAGGAGGAAGAGGAGCTGCACAGGTGGAAGGACAGAAGAACTAGGGCAGCAGGCACCAGAGCTGCAAGGCAGAGTTAAACTATTTGCAATGTCAAGGGTTGCAGAGAAGTGAGGAATACCAAGAAGAGGCCACTGATGTGGAAATCGAGAGGTCACTGTGTAGTTCATAATTTGCTTTTATTACTCTGACGAGGTGTACATTCAATGCAAGGGCATCAGAAATGAATGCCTGGCAAGGAAGAGGAGGTAGCTGAGCTCCACACCCCCGGCAGACTCAGGGAAACACAGGGCAATGACTGAGCCTTAACAAGGCCTGTTGAGAAGTGGGGATAGATGAGACTACTCAAAACAAAGCAGCCACCTGGAAATCAAGAGTTGTATCTACGTCTGTTTTTCATTCTTGGTTTTTTTTTTTTAAAGACGGCCTCACTAGTCCAGTCTGGTCTCAAACTCACTTTGTAGCCCAGGCTGACTTCAAACATGTGATCCTCTGGCCTCAGCCTCCCAAGTGTGTCCCACCACGCCCAGCAAGAGCTGTACATGTATCACTGAAGTGTGGCAATGACTCAGGCATGACTCGGGGCAGGGTGATTCTGCAAGAGGTAACAGATCTACCAGTGCCTTGTTCTTTCTCATTTTTTTTGGATAGCAGAGGAATTCATGGTTTTTGAAAGCCTACTGGTAAACAGCAGGAATGGTACAGAGTTTAAAAGGAGGTGGTCAGCAAGTGACATCACTGGGGAAAAAGTGGGTTCCCATCAAAGTGTCATAACATGCAACACAGTTTTGCTGGAACAGCCTCCTCCAGGAAAAGCATTGATGAAAGTCTCTTTGTTGGTTCTGTGCAGCTTGCACAAACCTACACCTACTCATCTGACCCATGCTAAGGCTCTTTTTAAGTCAACACCATATTAAGAGTGACTCCTCAGAAATGAAACCACTTTCATTTTAAATGAGCCAATTAGCATTTCCTGAGGATATACAAAAGCCAAATGCACTATTGTTTCCGAACCTATACATTGGTCTTGGATTATTGCAAATGTTCCGTTGATCAACTTGAAGCATCGCCCTGTGGAGCACTTCTCTCTAAATCCTTTACTTCCTAGGCAGAAAATTGAGGTACCTGCGGCACTGCTATGCTTTATTCTGGTTTTCTGAAATTGAAGGCTGAGAGATTCTGGAGGGTAACTAATGTCACTTTAGCTACTGGACTAGCACAGTGGCACGATATTGACCCTGAGCACATGTTGAAATCATTTCAGCTGGAATCTTGACTCAGAAAGCATTCTATTTTTATTGAGTTCTGGGATTTAGGGTATCCTGTCACCAGTTTTGCTAGGTCCTTGCTGCTTTTCCTCCCCAGATCCTACAGGCTCCAGGAAATATATAACCCCAGACTCGGTGCACCCTTACAGGCCATAAGCTCCTGGCCTTAGGTATATTTGTAGTTCTGAATTGCTAGCATTAGCATCAGGTTTTCCTGCAGCAACTCTCAAACTTCCTAATTTTCTGCCCTTACTTTGTAATTAACTCTATATCACGTGAACAGGTGAAGGAACGGTGACTTCTCTCCATCCTCATGTATACTGTGATACATACAGCTCTTCATTTGGTGGTGGCAATAGACAGTATTTCTATGTCAGCTTACATAGGATATGGCACTCAACTGTTCCGTCAGATATGGGCTAGCTGTCACAGTGAAGGCTTACTTTACACAGGACTGGCCCTTCAGTCTGTAGACTCTCAGTCAAGCAGAGGACCCTTCATAATGTGGGTGGGCCCCATTAAGACCAACATCCTCAGAAAAGACAGAAAGAAATGTGGCCCTAAGATTACTTTTGGTTTCCAGACTAAAACATCTCCTGTTGCCAGAATTTCTGGCCTGCTGACTTGCCCCGCTGATTCTGAACCTGCCTATAACCACGTGAGCCCATTCCTTACAATCAAGCCATTATCACCTCTCAGTCCCTCTCCCTCCGGTGGAGGACGCAGAATCTGGAGATCTCAATCTAAAATGTCCCCAAATCGGACATCATGCTATGGTTGGAATGTGGTCTGTCCCTCACCAAAGGTTTACTTGCTGGGAACTTGGTCCCCAGGACAGGGACACTGGGAGGTGATGTGGAGCCTTCAGGAGCTGGTACCCTGTGGGAGGTCCTCGGGTCACTGGGACACACCCTTGGCAAGGATTAAGTTATGTCCCACCCAACCTTGCTTAGTTCTCTTGACCAGATGGCTGTAGGAACCTGAGCCTGGTCCTGCTCAGCCTCTCTGGCTTCCTGTTCTGAGACATGAATCTTCCTTCCACATGAGCCCCCACCGCTGCAGTCACCATGAGGTGACGCAGCCAAAGAAACAACCCTCGCCTGACTGTGCACTACAGTGTCTGGACTTTCAGGCCCTAAAATCGTGAGCTAATCAACTTCTTTTTCTTCATAAGTAGTGGGCCTCAGGTATTTTATTATGATAACAAAAAGCTGGCTAATACACACTACAAGTGAAAAACTCCACACTATGAAATTTTGTTTCATGGATAAAGTTCTTAAAAAATATTACGTAAAATGACCTTCAGGTTATATAGCTTATATGTCCATGGTACATATGAAACATAACTGTACTTTTTATTTGGGGTCCCCTTCCCAAGGTGTCTCACTATGTATAGCAAATATTCCAAAATTCAAAAATGCTGGGTCAGGGTACTTAACCTATCTACACACACACACACATCCTCCTGGTTTTGTTTCTCTGAAGAACACTGGCTAATACAAGGGTCATCAAGGATTTGCATGTCTTCTAAATTAAATCCAGGTAATTAGAAACCATCAATAAAATACATCACATTTAAAAAAATGTCTATTATGTCATAACTAACGATTTGCTTAAGGTTTCTGAAATGAGGCCATATTGAAAGGCTTATCAATAATCATGATGTCAAAAAATTATAGAAGGCTATTAGTAGATTTTAAATTAAGGGAACAATTATTTTATAGGTAAGCTAAAAGCTATAACTTAATCTGGCCCTTTAAAATCTAAGTCCCTTAAATTATCTGCAAAAGCTTCCTATTCAACGGATCTACAGATAGCTTTGGAATAAATTATAGCCTTGAATCAAGAAAATCTAAATTATAGGCCCCTAAAAATCATGGTCTCAGCAGTACTTCGCTAATAAATAAAATCCCTTGTTGGAAAAAAACTCCTTCATAAAGGAAGCAATAAACTGAACTGGGTGCCTGTCACAAGTGCTCGGCACCATTACAGACAAAGGCATCCACTGCATGGTCTTTGGTAACACAAACTAGCATCTACTCAGTGCCTCAAACAAATGTCACAGTGTGGTGCTTCACTCTTCATTACCAGGAAAGGCTCATATTAAACCACATAAAGGGGGAAGTGCCCTAACTAGCAATAAACACAATTACAAAGCGGGTTCCCTGGAAATGCAAAGCAGAATTTACTTTTCAAAAAACTGATTCCCAGTGCTTGCTCTAAAGGGCCTTAGCTACTTCCAAAGAATAACCTGTTATCAAATTCTGACAGCAAAGCAGTGATCATTCTCTGTAGATTCTATCACTTGGCCTTAACCTCAGAACAGTAATCAAAGAATGGACTCTCTAGTAACTCTGACTTTCTTTAAGGTAGCCAAAGAAACATTTTATTTCAAAACAATAAACTGGACCCATTCTCCCTTTTCAAATCTCCAGAATTCCACTAATGAGGTCCCACTGAGTAGGTATGATATTATTTTAGGTCCAATCACCTGGCAGAAAAGCTCAGATCATGAAATTATTAGAGCTCTGAACTTTGTTCTGCAGAGAATACAAAAACCCACCAATGTGATTTCTAAGTTCATGCTGTTGCCTGGCATTAAGTTAATATATAACAACAATTACACATCAGAATGAAAAAAAAATCAACAAGTTAAATATACACTCTAGAAAAGTGGAAACCTTGCGACAACAACTCTCCAAAAGTGACGGTCGTTGTGCTCTGGTTGGCTCTATTTGTATGCTTTTTTCCACACTTACTGTATGTGTGAAGGCTTTGCTGGTGGCTGAGTGGTTCTAGTCTAATGACTACTCAGGCTACCTTGGATACACTCAACACACCATGAGCTCAAGAAAGCGATCTGACTACTTGGGTTCAGGGCAGAACCAAAAATTTTTCCCAGAGAATTTTCTGTATGGAACCTCAGTAGCCAAATGACTTTGATACTGACTTTAATACTGATTTCTCCAAAGAAGACACTCTCAGTAGGCAACAACACCAAACATCTACTTATTCGAAGTCTGTCGAGCACAGTAGTCGATATACACCATCATTAGAAAGAAATCCAGAGTTCCAGTTATTCTCTACTTAGCACTTTAGGCTATGTTACTTCTCATAACTAGTCCTGTGAAGAAAGCTACCTTTTTAGGGTAATTGTGAACATGTTACCTAACCTTTGAGCTCCAGCTTCAGTGGGAGTAAGGATGTCTGTTCTGATCAACACATTATGAATAGAAGTGAATCAATATGTGAAAAAATGGTGCCACCATGTTGGAAGACACAAAGCAAGCATTCAGCATTAGAATGAATGATTCCAAATTTCTAACCCCATTGTAGGCTGGAACCCAGCTTATCTCTCTTCCCCTCTCAGCCCCAGGTGCGGTAACAGGCAAAGGTGCCATCAGCCAATAGAGAACATTATAAAGTAAGGAAAGCTGTGACTTGTACTTCTTTAAAATTTTTCTACTTAGAAAGAGCTCCAATGTTTGGACCTTATGCTTTTTTGTGTATGAATTTTAAGGTGTTGTGACACCCTTGTCAAATGTTTCTATTTCTGTCATTCAGACTTGGTTGGTTTGAATGGCAGTTTTCCAGAAGGAAGTGGGGAAGAATTACATCTATCCTAAAGGAATTTTGTGCTTATCACACTTGACTTTTATTTGAAAAATGTATCTTAAATTGATAATGATTTTACATTTGAAAAATGTAGCCCTTTGCCAAAAACAGCTCAACATGCAAATGAGAGAAATTAGATTAAAAGAAACTTAATAAGAGGCAAAATACTAGAAACAATAATGATGTGTGCCACCCATCCGCTGCTGGGTTTCTGCCGGAGCTGCTGGGTGTTGTTGGGTTCATTTTAAGGCACCAGCTTTGTTTAACTGGCCTGCTTAATGAATTACAGCAAACATACTGAGTTTTTCTAACACTAATACAATCTGCATAGCTAAATATTTTCAACCTAACAGAACAAAATTACTACAATGGCAGATTTAAAAATTACATGACAATGAATATGTAAGCATAACACCCCAGCACAGAAGCCTCGTTCATCCGATCTGTAAGCTGAGATTGGCTGAAAAGCATCCTTGCGGCTCTCAGGAAGCTTCCTAGCTCTCTTCCTGCACTGGGAAGGAGGGATGGCTAGGTGAGACAAAAAAACCTCATTATTCCTGTTGCACCTCACCTAGCCAGCCCTCCTTTCCAATGTGGGAAAATCCTTGCTACAGGAAGAGGAGCAAAGTACTCCTAAACAGATTAATAATTTCAACACGACTTTTCATTCAAACATTAACTGTATGCCATTTACTGTACATGAAGATGATGAGTGTGAAGAACAGTTAACATGCAGCACTTACTAAATGCCAGGGGCCCATCCCTGAGGTTCTCTGAATTCCCAGATGGAGCCTGAGAAGCAGAGACTAATCTCCCAGCGACGGATGACGACGCGGGGAGAATGGTGGACAGCAGGGAGTACCTGAATTTGAGTCCAGAGGATCTGACTTTGGAGCCCACACTTTTAAACACTTTCCCAGTCTCTCACAATTCTTACGGCCAAGGAAAAATGGTGGTCTACAGAAACATCCTCCACAAACATTCCATTCCAAAGAATTAGAAGGCAAAAAGACTACTGCTTTATCATTTTTGCTTCTTCCTGCAGTGGCTATGGATGGACCCCAGGGCCCTGTGAGTGCTAAGCAAGTGTGCTACCACTGAGCCATGTTCCCAGCTCTACCAAGCAATTCAGTGAGAAAAATTTCAGCTAAGCAGCCATTCAACAAACACTGAACTCCCCATTGCGAAAGTCATTTATTATTCCAAATTAAGACTAGAACACAGTTAATACTAAAGAAGTATTAAAATGGATAATACTAGATTCATTGAAAAAGAACTTAAACCATCGGTTTTAAGTCATTATTTACCAAGTGTCTGTTAGTACAAAAAAGGGGTTAAATAATCTTCATTTTATTCCAGTCCTCAAACTAATTTTCATGTGATATATTTGAAAAAAGACTGAAGGTGCACCTCAGAGTCAAGTATTTAGCTCATTGTGGAAGTGCCAGGACTGGAAACCGGGATACTAGCTCCTATCCAATTCTCTGGCACCTATTTTGCGTCTGTGTTTGAAATAACACACAATCATGTGAGTATGTATATACAAACACACACTGCATGTATAGTTATATACATACACACATGAACATACAGATTTAGATTCACATGAAGTTATTTCTGAAAGCTTACCTGATTTGGAGAAACTCACAGATACTAAGAAATCTTTAAATCTAAGTAACTGGAAAGAAAGTTCCACATTTCCTTGTTGCAATGTGCTGGGTACTTCAGGACACTCAAGTGAAGCAGCCAGCCTGGTCACTGCCCTCAAGAAGTTCACAGCTCATGGAGCAGACCGAAGGAGCATGCGCGAAACACCAGCGCACAGGTAAGTGTGTGGACCGGTTTACACACTAACTACTGCAGGTCAGGAAGAAAGGCAGCCTCAGAGGAAGAACAATCAAAGAAAGTGTCACAGGAGGTGGGATACAACTATATGGCCATGAGAGATGAAAACACTGGAGTGGCTGAAGACAGAGGAAGATAATGATGGCATAGATATTGGTTTTGTTGGTCCTTTCAAGAATTAAAAACAAGGAGAAATAATGCCAATTCATCACAAAAGCTTCCAAAAGCTAGGAGGGAACTCTGCCAAATTCATTCTATGAAGCCAGCATACCCTGATATGTAACTCAACCAGAAAGAGAAGAAAACTACAGACAGCTAAATCTTATAGATACAAAAATCCTAAATACTACTAGCAAGCCAAATGTCAAGCAACATGTAAAGTGATTATACACCATGACCAAGTGGGACTTATCACAGAAATGCACGGTTGGTTTAACATCTCAAAAATTCTTTAATAGAAGACACCATAATCAATAAAGGGGGGAGAAAAATCATAATCATTTCAACAGATGCAATTTCTTTTGAGAAATTAAACTCTCCTTCGTGATAAAAATACTTAGTAAGTGAAGAGAAGAAAGAAACTTCAAGTTGATTTTTTAAAAAATCTACCAAAAAAAAAAAAAAAAGAAAGAAAGAAAGAAAGAAAGAAAAATCCGCATCATACCTAATGGTAAAAGACTGAAGGTTTTCTTCTCAAAACCAGAAACAAGGCAAAGATGTCTGTGGTCCCCATTTGTATTCCACATTGTTCTGGAGAGTCTACCCCAGACAAAACGAGAAAGAAAGTGAAGCAAAGGCATCCAGGCTGTAAAAGAAGAAATAACACTATCTCTGTTTGCATGTGATATGATCTTAAATAGAAAGTATATTAAGGATAACTCTAAAAACTATTGAACTAATAAATGACTTCAAGAAGGCTGCAAGAAAAAGATAAATATAGAAAAGACTCAATCATATTTCTTTATTTTTGCACTGAACAATCCCAAAAGGGAAATTAAGAAAACAATTCCATTTACAGTAGCATCAGAAAGAATAAAATACTTAGGAGTAAATTTAATAAAAGTAAAATTTATAATCTGAAATTATAAACCATTGTTGAAAGAAATTAAATACCTCCATAAATGGATTCATGAATTAAGAGACATTATCATTAAAATAGCAGTATGCCTCAAATTAATCTATAGATTCAATGTAATCTACAATTCTTACAAAAATTCAAGAGTCCCAAAAGAACCAAAATAATCTTCCAAGAGAAGAAACAAAGTTAGGGAACTTATACTTCACATGTCCATACTTACTACAAAGCCACAGTAACCAAGACGGCGTGGTACTGGCATAAGCACAGATAAACAGACCAATGAAAATAGAACTGAAGGTCTGAAATAAAATTTTACACTCATCGGTCAATTTATTTTCCGCAAGGGTGCCAAGATCATTCAATGATGAAAAACAAACACCTTTTCAACAAATGGTGCCAGGATACATGCACATCTATATGCAAAAGAAGCTAGGTCCTTCTTCACACCATATAAAAATTTAACTCTAAGTGGAGAGAGACTTAAATGTAAGAGTTAAAACTGTAAGACTCTCAGAAAAATATATAGGGGTAAATGTTCATGGCCTTGGATTAGGTAATGGTTTCTTAGATATGATACTTAGAGCACCAGGACAAAGAAAAATAGCTAAATTGTATTTCACCAAAACTAAAAACTTTGAGGCAAAGAACACCAACCCCCAAGTGAAAAGAAAAGCTATAGAATGGCAGAGGTACTTGCAATCATATATATTTGATAGGAGTCTAATATCCAGAATTAATAAAGAACACTTTGCAACTCAACAACAAAATGGCCAATGACTCAATTAAAAAAGGGGCAAAGGATTTGAATAGACATGTATCCAAAGAGACGTAAAAACAGCAAATAAGCTAAACATAAAAAGATGTTCAACTTCATTATACATCAGAGAAATGCAAATCAAATCCAAGCGGGATACTATTTCACACACACTAAGAAGGCTACAATAAAATGGCAGGTAAAAAATGTATTGGAAACATTGAGAGGAAAACCAGAACGGTGGCTACCAGGGGTTGGGAGAAGGAGCAAATGAAGAGTTGTTGCTTAACAGATACAGAGTTTCAGTTTTGCAATATGAAAAATGTTTTAGAGACTGGTTGCACAACAATGTGAATGTACTAACCTGTGTACTTAAAGTGGTTAGATGATACAGCCAACAAAAAGCTCCTCCAGTAAGGAGAGAGATAGGAGTTCCTCAGAAGTACCAAAAAGATGTCTGTTCTGACTGCCCTATCAAATCACTGTTCATCCCATAGACATGTTTAAGAGCATGCTCAGAGGCGATTAGCACTAGTCTGGAGTTGAATTTGATGATATTACACATCCGTCCATCCCCTCCACCACTAAATTTACATGTTGTAATCTTCTCCCCCAAGGAGGTAGTAGTGGATATGGGGCCTTGGAAAGATGTCAAGATTACAGGGACCAAGCCTTATAGAAGGCATTAGTGCTCTTACAACAAAGGCCCGAAAGAAACACCTCGCAACTTCTGCCATGTAAACGATGGCCATCCACAATCTAGGAAGCAGCCCTCCCCAAACACAAAATCTGCCAATGCCTTGATCTCTGAGTTCCCATCTCCAGAGCTATGAAAAATAAATTTCTATTGTTCAAGTCACCCAATCTATGGCATTTTGCTATAACAGCCAAATACACTAAGACAGTATCCATCCCTTTTTTGGCCTACAGAAAGACTTTTAAAATGGAATTCATTTCTAATATCTAAGAATACAAATGTTTCACTTAGTAATTTAGATTCTCTTGGAAAATTAGAAGGACTAGTTAATACTAGGTTACACTGCCTTGTA
This sequence comes from Hystrix cristata, assembly GCA_004026905.1. Taxonomy (NCBI): domain Eukaryota; kingdom Metazoa; phylum Chordata; class Mammalia; order Rodentia; family Hystricidae; genus Hystrix; species Hystrix cristata. The sequence continues at coordinate 6,038 of PVJO010003645.1, read as the reverse complement.
GCCCCATTGGTAGAACTTATGGAGCAACAAATAGGATAACTCCTCTGTTAACTACAGGGCCCCAAGAAGAATAATCATTTGCAAGAGCTGGGCTGACACAAACTGGAGATACAGAGATAAAGCCACGAGTCCCTATCTGAAAGAGCTCACAGCCCTACAGTGATGAAAACCACCACATGAAAAAACAATGCAGTCAAATTATGGGCCAATTCATTTCACAGAGAGAAAAAACAAGGTTCAAAGAAGTCATCTGATTTATCTAAGGCAAGTCACATCATCCAGACTGACGGATGTGTGAATTATTATGAAAGTATCCAAATATTTTCTTCCTTATATTTACTAAGAGCTTAACATATCAGTTAAAAGTGTCAGTAAATGAGAGAAGTAAAGGAGTGTTCATGTCCACTGCGCTTTAGTTGTGGAATAATAAAAGAAGCTAACTACTCTGATTATTAACTCCTCTTTATACTAGGGAGAAAGGAAGCGTTTTGTTAATAAAATGATACAGTAAAGCATGGGCTTGTTATTTATTAATAATTAATAGCTTATAAACCATTTTGTTCTTTATTTAGATACATGGAGATTCTTTAGACAATAACTGGACTTCATGTTCACAGAAGACAAAGTAAATTAACTCAAACAGCCCCAAGGTAAAAGAAAGAGGACAGAGTCATTTCCAGGACTCATGCCAGTTCTAGTGTACTTAACCTGTCCTTGGACTTGCCTGGCCCCATTCATCTGAAGACCTGGGTTTGCTGGGAAAATAACATGTTTTTGCGATCTCCAAAGCAAATATTGAAAGGAAGCTATGATGACACATGGAAAAAGAACAAGAATCATGACTTATTTAGCTGTATTTTCTAGCTTTCTGTATGTATTACACGAAAAGTAATAGACCAACGTCTTGGCTCCCCTTCTGCAATCGTACCTGGTAAAACAGGTAAAACTAATGGTGTGTTTACAAAATGACATGAAGTGACCTCCGTATTGATACTGGATCTCTGCTGTATTTAAGTTCAACAGACTTACGTAGCTGAACCTTACAATGTCATGCCATTACAAAGACAGATGTAAGTGAACTTTTCCAGTGCCCAGGGAGGCCTCTAGTTCTTAGAAATTAACATGAAAATGGATATAAAGCCTAATTGGACTTGCAAAACGGCACTATATTTTGAACTGAAAGTGACCAGGTGACCTTGTAATAAAACACGGAGTTTTCCTGTACAGAGTTTTTAACATTACTTTTCAAATTTAAGCTGTAGCATCTGAAATTAAATCTTCAAAGTTGCATTTGCTCATGTTTTCCAGTTGTCACTCTGTATAGAAGTCACAGGAATTTCTAACTATTTCTTCTGCAGAAGAAAAACAATACTTAGATCTGGTGTCTCTAGTTTATTTTTATAGCCTCAGGGACTAGTACCATATCTAGAATAGAAAAAGTACTCAACGAATTGCTTAGATAGATGAATGATCTTGGCTTTGTATCAGTGATCTGGTTCTCTGTGCTGGGTATAATTAGACTAACGACTGAATAAATACTTAGCAAACATTAAAGTAGTTAAATCTTTAACATTACTCAACAAGAAGCAATATAGACAGGCTTGAAACATACCCTTTTACTCCAGCCCCAGTTGGAAAGTACAGTTGTTTGACCTGATTTTGAGATTAAGCTTGATTTTCTTCAGCTTTTCTAACTCTAAAATGAAGTAGTATGATAAAAGACTTGCTACCTACATTTTCAACAGAGAATAGAAACTCTTCACTATTGTTAAAACTGTCCTAAACTGGCAACATGGGCTTTTAGCCTCTCTTAGTTTCACTAGATGGTAGGACTTTAAATTCCCTTCACCTCCCTTCCTCTGAGGAAAAAAAAAGAAAGAAAGAAAGAAGAAAAACAAACACCACTACCAATATCATTACAATAACACACATTAGAGGATTAATACCACCAACTAGTACAATTAGCAAGTTATAGAACATGCCACCATACAATAGGAAAATAACATTCTTTTTAAACACCCAGGGAGCACATATCCTGACAGACAACGTCCTTGGCCATAAAACAAATCTCAAAAAAATTAAGAGAAAACAAATCACACACAATGTGTTCTCTGATGATAATGGAACTAAAGTAGAAATCAATAACACAGATAACAGAAACATCTCCAAACACTTAGAAACGAAACAATGCACTTCTAAATATCCACAGGTCAAAGAGTAAGTCTAAATAGAAGCTTTTAAAAATACATTTAATGAAAAATGAAGATGAAAATGAAGACGAAAATCTAATGAAAATGAAGATGCAAAAATCTGGCAGACAAAGCTAAACCAGTATTGTGAGGGAAATTTATACCCCAAAATGCATATAAGAAACATCACAACAATAATCTAAGTTCCTACTTCAAGAACCTAAAAAGAGAGTAAATTTAAAGTAAACAGAAAGAAGAAATAATTAGGGTAAAAGGAGATAGGAAAAAAATTTAAATAGAAATTTAAATAGAAAATTTAAATAAAAAATAATAGAGAAAATCAATTGTACAGCTATTTGTTGAAAAGATCAATAAAACTGACAAACTTCTAGCAAAACCAACAAAGAAAAAATGATGGAAGATATAAGTTACCAAAAATGAAATAGGCAGTTACTACAGAACCTGTACATAAAGATGATAATAAGAAAATACTATGACAAACTTAACACACATCTGGCTGACACCTTCAACAAAATGGATCATGTCCCCAAAAAGCACAATCACCCCAGCTTACACAATGTGCAAGAGACAACCGCAACAGTGTTTAACCATAAAGGAAATTGAATTTGTAATTTCAATACTAGCCAAGATGATTTGCTGGAGAATTCTATTAAATGTTTAAAGAAAAATTAACAACTATTCTATGTCTCTTCCAGAAAATGGAAGAGGAAGGAAGACTTCCTGATTCATTTTATAAATCTTGTATTACCATGATACCAAAACCAGAGTTAAAATAATACACAAAAGAAAGCTACAGATCACTATCACTCAAGAATATCAACACAAAAATGCCTAATAAAATAGAATAGGATATATAAAAATAATTATACATATGGTCAAATGGAACTCACTACATTTGGATTTATTCCAGAGACCCAAGGTTAGTTCAGTATTTGAAAACTAATCAGTACAATCTAGTATATTATTAGCAAACTAAACAAGAAATGTCATATGGTTGTATCGACTGATACGGAAAAAGAATTTGATGTAATTCAATACCCATTTTTCACCCCCTCCAAAAAAACTCTCAGGAAAACAGGAATAGAAGACAACTGCCTCAACTCAGAGAGCATCTACATAAAAATCCTACAGCTAACACTATACTTAACAGTGAAAGATGGGATACTATAACCAGTGCAATAAGACAAGAAAAAGAAATAAAAGGTATATAGATCAGAAAGGAAGAAATAAAAAGATCCCAATTTGAAAATTATATGATTACCTCTAGAAAATACCCAGAAATTTACAAAAGAAATCTACCAACAAGTGAGCTCTAGAAGGTGGTGGGATATAAGCTAAACATAAAAAAAATCAATTATATTTCTATATACTAGCAATGAACTAAAACTACATAATATTTAAAACTACTTAAAAGATAAAATACTTGTGTGTAAATCTAACAAAATTTGTACAGGAATTTTATGCTGAAAATTACACAATGCTGATGAAAGAAACAAAAGAAGATAAAAATAAAGAAAGAATCAATTCTGTGTTCATTGATTGGAAAAATAATAAAGATAATAAAGATGGCAGTTCTCCCCAAAATTTCTATTCCAGCCCAGCAAGATTTTTTATTAAATATAGAGATTATTCTTGTATTTATATAGAAAGAAAAGAAAGCTAGAACAGATAAATTTTTTTTGAAAAAAAGAATAAATGGGAAGAATCAGTCTACCTGATTTTAAGATTTTTATAGCTATGGTTATCTAGATTGTATTATTGGCTGACATATACCCACACATCAGTGGAAGGAACAAAGAACATAGGAACAGACAACAAACAAGACCAGCTGATTTGTGACAAAGAAGCAAAAACAAACTGAATGTAGGAGGGGCAGCTTTTTCAACAAATGGTGTTGAAACAACTGGATACACACAGGCCAAAACAAAGCCCTGACCTAAATCTCACAACTTACACAAAAGTTAGTTTAAATGGGTGTCATAGATTTAAATTAAAATGTGAAACATAAAACTTTTAGAAAAAAAAATCTAGAAAATCTTTGAGATTTAGGTCTATGCAGGTTCTTACACTTGACACCAAAAACATGGTCTGTAAAAGGAAAACTTGATAAACTGGGCCTGATCAAAATTAAAAACTGTAAAAGACCCCATAAAGAGTCTGAATAGACAAACTAATAGGGTTAAAGAGCATATTTGCAAGACACATATCTGAAAAGGAATTAGTCTCTTCAGAGGATGACTGATGTTAAGTGAAAAAAGTCAACTCCAAACATTCCAAATGTATAACACTTTTGATATAACAAAATGATATGGAGAAGAAATTACTGGATGCCAGGGTAAAGGAAGGGATGGTGGCCAGAGACAAGTGGAAATGGCTACAGAAGTACAAAATAAGGGATCCTTGTTAATGTAAATGTTCTGTACCTTGACTATCAACATCAAGATCCTGGTTGCTGTATTGTATTACAGTTCTAGAAGATGTTATCATCAGGGGAAATTGAGTAATCTCGATGAAGGATTTCAAAAGGAAAAAAAAAGGTTAATAAATTTGGCCTAAGTTTCTTTCTGTACTTGAGTGATAAAATTTGGTTAAGGGCTGCATCTGTTGTAGTAAACTGCAACTGAACTTAATATATAAACAAAAGCAAACTCATTTTAAGAGTATCTTGTAACAGCCAGTCTCAGCCATCACAGCAGGCAGAGCTACCGCCAATCACAGGTTGCCAACTTATCAGACCACCTCTCCAAAGGGCAAATGCCTCATCATACCAGGCCCACACAAATCAATCGCTGACTGCCACCAGTCAGGTGGCTCTTGCACGTCACTTCCTTTCCTTTGGCTGTAAACAGAGTCTGCATATGAGGGACTCTGAGTCCCGGCACAAATCACCCAGTCAACCACCAGCAAGCACAGACACCTCCCATGAGGTCGTTTGTCATTACTGGCCCTCTGCAGCATTTCCTTTGAAACCATTTACCCAACTACTGTAACATCCCACTGGTGCTGCATCACACTGTGGGAGAGAAGTGGGATGTGGCTCCTGTCCAGCGGTCCTAGTTATCATTAGCCACAGGAGTTGTGTTCCACACCCCAGTGGATGCCTGACGTTGCAAATCATCCTGAACCCCACACATACTGTTTTTCTCCTATACATGCAAATGTCTATGATAAAATTTAACTTATAAATTAGGAAATTAGGCATGGGAGAGTAAAGACGACTATAATAAAATAGAACAATTACTATTAAAATAGTATAACAACATGCTAAAGCTACCCAGATCTGCTTAGCAGTTAGGAGTATCTCCTGGGCTGGGCGTGGTGGCGCATGCCTGTAATCCCAGCACTGTGAAAGCTGAGGCAGGAGGATATTACCCTGTGTTCAAGGCCAGCCTGGATACAGAGTGAGTGCAGGGCAATCCTGGACTACAAAGCACGAGCCTATACTGTCCCCCTGAAAAAGAGGGGTGACTTCTGAACCTCTCATAAGGCAAAAGCTGCCACATCTGCCCAATGGGAAAGTTATCTTTTCACTTAAAATTTCTTAAGAAATGTGCCCCATAGGAAACCTTTCTGAATGCTGCAGTGACAGTTTTCTGCAAGGAAGAGGCTAAGCGTGCGTGCGTGTGTTATACCGAGCACTGGATGATCCACATCACTGCAATGGGGGGGGGGTAAAGCTCAGTGGAAAAGCACTTGCCCAGACCATATGCCGAGTTCCATCCCAGCACCAAACGAACAAAACAAAACTACATGCAAGGATGCTCTTCTATTCAGAAATAGCAGTAATACAAACATTCACTTTGGAGAGTAGTTTTTTTTTTTTTTTTT
>PVJO010003644.1:0-120155 GCA_004026905.1 Hystrix cristata | reverse complement strand
CAAAAATGGGCAACTGAAATGAATAAACATTTCTCAGACGAAGAAATAAAAATGGCAAATAAATATATGAAGAAATGTTCAACATCACTAGTCATTCGAGAGATGCAAATCAAAACAACGTTAAGATTCCACCTCACTCCAGAAAGAATCGCGTATATGGAAAAATCAACCAATAACAAATGCTGGCGGGGCTGTGGGGGAAAAGTTCACCAATCATTTAAAAAGCCCAGGTTACCCATTACCTTCGCCCAAACTGCTCCTGTATCCTTTGTACTTTCTATCTCCTCTCTTGGCTCCTTTCCCCGTCCATTCACCTGTAATTGTGCCCACTGTTTACTCAATTACTCTTCCCATCAGCCCACAGTTCTTCTAAAACAAAGAACACATCATTTATCTTCCCATACGAACACAAAAAAGAAGGACAGCAATATCCCCAAAGAAGTCCTAAGGGTCTGCACAAGACATGTGGAGGATCAGTGCTTAAGAAGGAATCTCAGAATTCTGGGCCCGCAGGGGACAAGGAAGTACAGACACAGGACACAAAATACCAAGAGGAACGTTTCTGGACGGGGGCGTCACGTCTGTACAGAGATTAGGGGCATCGGGTCCTGGATGTGACCTTGGCCACCTAAAGTGCCAAGTCAGCTTCTGAAATGCGAGACGAAGCCTACGTACCCAGCACGAAGCTGTCCGGAAGCCGACGGCCATCGCCGCTGGCCGCCGGGACCGAGGGACGCAGCCTTCACTCTTCCAAGCTCAGGGCTGGGCGCAGGGAGCCGGCCCGGCTCGTTGTGACCCAAACGACCGTGGGCCTGGCCTCAAGGGGGCCGGAGTCTCCAAGTCCGGATACTTGCGCAGCCACAGAGCGGCCCGCCGGAGGCCAGCTCGCGCCGGTGACGGCCTCCGAGCTGGAAGCAGCACCCAGCAGGGGCCAGCGGCAGCCAGACAGCGGCGCGGCAGGAAGTGCGTCATCCCGACGGAGCCGGAAACCTCGGAGCGACGCGCTTCTTCCGGAGACCCGCGCGCAGGCGCGGCTTCGTCCACCGAGCCGGAGCGCCCAGTGACCAGGGCGAGAGTCAACGCAGGCCCCAAGGACCTCTGCCTGTGCAGAGGGCGCAGTCGAGCCGAGGTGTTACTGCGAACGAGATAGGTCTCAGACCAAAAGGCGTCGCCAAAAAGGGCGCTTTGCAAGACCAAAAGCTGCAGGGTTGAACAACAATTTTGCATATCAATGCACAACATAATTCAGAAGGAAGAAGCTAGTATATGTGGAGAGAAATCAATAGATGCACATCAGCAACAGGAGACAAATGAATCTTGGTCCAAAACGAAGACAAAAATCCTGTCTGATAACAATGTGGTAAAACCATAAAATCGAAAAAGCTTTTCTCCCTGAAAAAAGAATTTGAATGCTTGCTATTATACATGAATGAAATAGGAAAATACAATACTGGACAAAACCTTTAAACATTTCTGGGAGAGTCAGGCGTGATGGTGCACACTTGTAATTCCACCACTGGGGACGCTGAGACAGGAAGACCAAGAGTTCAAGCCTAGTCCTGGCAACTTAGCAAGACCATGTTTCACAATAAAAATAAAAATAGGAATAAAAAGGCTTAAGAATGTAGGTCTGTAGGAAGACTTTGGATTCAGTCGCCAGTACACACACACACACACACACACACACACACACACACACAGGCAAGACCTACTGGGAGGTCCCTGGATTCAGGGTGTGCTCTCCTGAAATACTTCTCAATAAACTTGGCCGTTCTTGCCAAAGCATTGTTATAAAAGCCTGATCCTGGCCCCACTTATCTCTGAGATGTGACTGCTCACCTGAACATGTACTGCCATTTCCAACCACCATTCACCGTGGAGCCCTCACTAGTACTGAGCCAACCTTGGCAACATGCCTTTGAAACTCCAACATTGAATTAACCATGCCCCCCTTCTTTTTTGCAGTATTGAGGATTGAACTTATGGAGTACTAAGTTATATCCCTACACTTTTTTTTTTTGAAACACAGTCTCACTAAGCCTCCTAGGATGGTCTGAAACTTGTGATCCTCCTGCTTCAGCCTCCTCTGTAGCAGGGATTACAGATATGTTACACCAAGCCCAGTAAACCTCTTTTTTATGTATTTTGATTAATCCAAGGGTGAATATTATTAAATGACTTTCAGCCTACAGTGGGTTGCCAATCCAGGGTTCCTTTGCTCAATTCGGGCAGAAATCACAAATCATCAAAATGCACCTCTAATAGTGGCTCCAGGATTTGTGCACTAATGGCCCTTTGTGGAGTTCCTTGCAACACCCAATGGGTCAATGTCTGCTTGAGTTGACTTGCGAAGCAGAAAACTGCTAACTCTAAGGAGCTGAAGAGTTTTGAAGATGGGATGTTTTGCCAGCTTGGGCATGAATGGACCTCACAGGGAAAAGAAGGAAGCTCCCTAAGGGACAATCAGATAAAAGTTAATGATTCAGCTAAACTGTCACCATACCTTGCTTGCCTGCCTCGCTATTCAAAACAAGCATCTGTGCTCATCAGAACTCTATGCCTTTGTTGTTCCGCAATAAATTTGGGTGTTCGAGTTAGTTCAAGGCTTCACTCCATTCCAACGAAGTCCCCTGGTCCCCCAACCAAGATATTCTCTGTCTCTTATCATCACGCGTCGCTCTAACAGGTTTTGCTGGCCTGAACTTGGCAGCCCTCACCCCTCTGGTACTTTGAGTGTCTAGAGCCCTCAGCCCAGTGTTATTATTATACACAGCCTAGTGTTATTATTATACATGGCTAAATTAGATAGAAATTAATATACAGTCAGAAAAGGACTAAGCTCTCAAGGAAGTCAGTGAAAAATAAAGTCCACAGAATTGTGATTGGAGGTGCAGCTGAAGAAGGCCAGACCTCAAGATGCAATAGCCAGGCCTACATGTCTTCCTAAGTGAGAAACAGTAACCTGAGATTATGGTGTGTTATGGTTTGTGTTTGGATGTCCTTCCAAAGCCTCATGTGATCATAGGTGGGGCTTTTTCAGAGGTGGCTGGATCTACAGTGTGTGATTGATTCATGACGAAGTGCTATGATTAAGGGTGCTAGGATTAAAGGTGGGTGGCTCCTGAATCAGTTCACTGGTTGGTTTGGTACCACCATAATCCCAGCAGCCTAGATAGAATATAAAAGGGGCAGAAAAAAGCTGCTAAGTCCCTTGCTTGCCTTGCTATCTTCTGTTCATCATGAACTGTTTCTCCTCCATGATGACTTCTGCCCTGCCACCCTGCCTTGGAGCCAGCCAAATATGGACTGAAATCTCTACAAACAGCGAGCTAAATAAACCTTTCCTCCTTTAACTTTGGCTGTTGGGTGTTTTATCTCAGCAGTGAGAAAAGCAATAAGACATCCTGTAATTAACACCAACTAGCCCAGTAAGTCCAGATAGGCATGTGTCGCACAGGTGGATGACAAGAGCATCTGGACCCATCTGTTCCCAAAAAGGTCTCTGTTCTTTCCATGTACTCTTGCTATGTGACTCATTTCCCTATTGGACCAATATTAGCTAAGTAACTATATATATATTTTTAGTAACTATATTTGTAATCCTATAAGTTGATTGTAATTTGACCCACAGTGCACCCACATTATGACTTTCTGGTATAAATTAGCCATGACAAAGGGCCTCAGTGGCCACCCCACTCAAGACCCCTCCTGGAAATCCAGGACCTATTCTTCTCTCCTTATTTCCAATAAAATTCTCCTAACTTCTTCCTTTGGGTCCCAACTTCATTCCTTAACCTTGTGGGACTATGAACTAGGCACATTTGACATCTAACAAGTCAGAAGTTAACATTTCTCCTATATGATTATGGTCCTCTAGGTTGCTGATTGCTGCCGCTGGATACTGTTGCCAATCTCAGGGGATTTTTGCTGCTGGGCTCTGTAACTCTTCAGGGCTAGCAGCCCTGAGTGCAGCCTTTGTTCTTCCCTAAGTACTGGATAATAACTCATGAGCAAACTCACAGGACCACCAAACAAGGCTTTAGTTGAAAAGGGTCTGTGCTGCAGCATGGAGGAACAGTATTAAGATATAAGAAAGAGCCCTTCTAAACAAGAGAAGTGTAAGAAGAATGCTGTTTAGCTAGCACAAGTAGGCCTGAGACTGGTACAAATTTGAGCCTGCTGATTGGTCCAAATTTGTCCAAAATTAGACCTTCTAATTTAAGCCTAATGACTAATCTAAATTCAAATTTTTGTTTTGTCTTTTGAGACAGGGTCTTGCAATGCAGTTCTGGCTGGGCTTGAACTCACTATGTAGCCAAGGCTGGCCTGGAACTTGTGTCAGTCTTCCTTCCTCAGCCTCCTGACTGCTGGGATTACAGGCATGTGCCACCACACCTGGCCAAATTAAATTTTGATGTTTGGTTCAAATTCAAGCCTACTGTTGTCAGAACAGACATTCCTGGAATCAGTGTGGAGTCAGGAGAGCCATAGTTGTCAGGTCTTCTCACCACCCCTAAAGCTAGGGGTGGTCCCAGCTGCCAAGGAACAGTTTGGGGAACATCAGGAGAAGTGGTTATTTAACAGCTGCCACATCTCTACAAAAATGGCTAGGCTAGTGCTCCATTTGGCAGCACATATACTAAATATTGCTGGGCTAAAATTGGAAATGCAATCTCTCTGGAGGTTAGCTTTAATAATCACAGCTTACTGGGGTTTGTGGCTCTCTGGGATGTTAACCATGGGCTTGGCTCCTTTCCTGACCTTGGCCCAATAAGGGCAGTTTCTTGGCTACCTCTTCAGAGAGGGAGGAACAGCAGAGGGGCAGGGTTGTTGTCAGCCCAGCCAGACCTCCTGCCTCCTGTCCCTAGAGAGCAACATGGAAATAACTTCAGGGGTGGTGAGAGGACACTGAGGCAAGTAGTTCCAGTCCATCCTCAGGGTGCTGATGAGGAGTGAAGGAAAACAACAGGGAGGGGTTTAACAGATTTCAGTTGAACCTTGCAGGTATCTCAGGAAAAAGGAAGTCAGGTTGTTTTTTTTTTTGTCTATTTCAAATGTCTTGAGATGAACAGTCCTTTCTTTTTTTTTTTTTTTTTTGAGACAGGCTCTGGCTATGTACCCCAGATTGGCCTCAAACCTGATATTCTTTCACCTCGGACTCCTGAGTGATGGACATACAGGTTTGGATCAGTACTGAAGATTCATGGTCTCCTTATAATCTGTTATGGTTAGTCATGTCTTCTATCTGGTTGCGTATTTTTAAAGGTATTGCTTGATTCCCTTTTCAATTTCCCAAGATTTTCACACAAGTTTAACTGTGATTGCCTTATAGTTTTGTTTTTTCAATACTATCTTTAGTTAGGGCATAAATTCTTCGCTCGTTTAGTGTTAAGGGAGGGTATCCTACCTCTTCCATCCCTCTGTGTGTACCTGCCGTAGGGGTTGAATCTAGGGACTGGAGCATGCTAAGCATGGGCTCTACCACTGAGCTACACTTCCAGCTCCGAGGTGTTTTTCTGTTCAGCTTTTTCTGGCGTGTTCTTTCCTCTGTTTTCAGTACTGAGAACTGAGACCACGACTTTCACACTGAGCTACATCCCCAATCTTTTTCATCTGGAGATGTGGTTTCCTGTAATTGCTACATTGCTCAAACTGTATTCAAATTTGCAAACCTCTTGCCCCTTAGCCTCCTAGAGTGTTAGGATTACAGGTGTGGGCCACCAAACCCAGTTTGGATTTTTAAAGAGTTATACAGTATTCTTTGAAAGTGTAGCGAATTCACCAATTAAAAAGATGTGCTTGGAAACAAAAGTTTTTAAGTTTTTCAATAGCTTTAGATCTAAAAAGATATTTTCTTAAATTAGTGAACTGTTTTTCTTAACTGTTTCTTTAAATTACTTAATTTGGTTTCAAATTTGTTAGCGCAGAATTGAACAAAATATTATTTCACAAATAGTTTGTCTTTTATGGCTACTCCCATTTGGGTTTCCAACTGTGTGTATTTTTGCTGCCTTCACATTTTTTGATAAAAATTTAATATGCTTTTGGTTTTTTATTACTGAACTCTCCAAGTTTAGCTTTTTCCTTTAAATCCTTAATTTCTGCTTTTCTATTCAGTAATTTTCTTCTCTTTCCATAGCCATGTTTTCTTTCTCCCTAAATCTTCATTTCACTTATTTCCATTGTTTTTGTTCACTACTGCCAGGATGAACTATATTCAGCTAAATTATTACACCGATTGCTACAAACAGAAGCGACTCAGCAGCCTGCTGCCATCGACACAAGCTAGTCCCACTGCTCTGGGCACTGCGGGCCGGAACCGCTCGCGTGACCCGGATCGCCGCGGAGCCCTCTGGGAAGCATAGTTCTGGCGCGAGAGGCACTCGGGAAATGTAGTTTCGCGCGGCCACTTCCTCTGTCGGCCCGTCTCCGCGTCGGCCCTGCGAGGTCCACCGTAAGAGACAGTGGAGTGGGAGCGGGAGAGAGGCAGAGCGCGGCCTCCGTCTCCTCCTGGGTCTCGAGGCTACCCCCTCAAGCCCTTGCGTAAAGGCCCGCGGGGCAGGCCCCCTGCGCATGCGCTGCGCTGCCTCCGGGCGAGGCAGGGGCGAGGCGGGGCGAGGCGGGGCGAGGCGGGGGGAGGGGAGCGAGGCAGGGGCGAGGCGGGGCGAGGCGGGGCGAGGCGGGGCGAGGACGGATCCAGAACGGATCCAGGTACTTGAGCTTGGGCGTAGCCTGGCGTTTGGCGTGGGGACGCTGGAGGATCGGATCGTGGAGCGTCGGAAAACCAGCAGTCTGGGACTTGGGAGAGGCTGAGAGGTTCTGAGCCCGGGTAGGGAATTAGCGGTCTGGGTGGGCCCTTTGGGGGAGTCGGTTTGTAGGGTAGCGCGTCCGAGAGCGGGGTGTGTGTGTGACATTGGGGATTTATTTGTAGGATAATCAGGACCCTGGTGATCATTGATGGGGATGGCTCCACAACCCTGTGTTCTATGAAAAAGCTCACAGCAAGACACCTTCCTCCCCATGTGACTTAGATGCATCTCAAGGGTGCCCCGGAAACAGGTCCCCTGAAGTTTCAGTCTTTGACTCATTGGTGCTTAGCTGAGCAACTTGTACCCACTCATCAGTCCCATCAAAAAAAAAACTTGTTAACCGAGCCTTGGTTAAATTTCTTTACTTCATGTAGTTCCTTGAACCTTGGTCCATGTACAGCTTCTCATGAGAAAGGGCAAAGATATTCTCTGATCCACTCTCTGGTCATCTCACACCTTATCCCACTTCTCTGTGCCTGATTCTTTCTGACCTTGCTTCTGCCCATAATATAAAAACCCTTTCTGTCTTGCAGAATTGCTTGCACCTCTGAGGGCCCTGGTGTGCTCCCTCTTACTGTAGTTCCCCTCTCCTTGTTACAACAGTCCCTTCTCCTGTCCTCCTTACCCCAATAATCCTTTGGAATTAAATCTTTCCTCGTTCTGGGTTTACGTGGCAGTTAAATGGCTGCTGTTTCTGTGGAGGTGAGAGGCTGGGTGCCCTATGCTGGTGGTAGTTGGGGTTCTTCTCTAGGCCCGTTTGGGGATCTTGTAATTGAGACCTCACAGATTTGGGCACTGGGTATCTGGATGTAAGTTAATGATTGGACTGATGGAATTGTGAGGGGTCAGTGGGGTTAGTAATTGGAGTCACTGGAAGGGTTTGGGGTACCTGTGTTTGTACAGGGCCTGCAGCCCTTTCAGGGTGTTGATAGGTAGGTGGTCATGGAGTGGATTAGAGAACAGGGCTCCATATGCAGGTGAATTCTTTTGGGCCCTGTAGTATAAGGCGTTGGGGATCCCGTGGGGTTATAGGCTAATTTAAATTGTCTGTGGCAATGAGAAATAGCAAGACCGAAGATGTCAACAGCGGGGGGCTGTGTAAGAGCAATGACTGGGGGACCTGTTAAGGTGTTGGTTATCTGAAGGAGGAAGAGACTGGAATTCTTTGGGAACCGTTTGGGATTCAGTGTTTGGGGATTGCTGTGACTCAGTTCTAATCAGGGATAGTCCATGGAGATTGTTTTTGGGTTGGTTTTTTTTGTTGTTGTTGTTTTGTTTTTGTTTGTTTGTTTTTGAGACAGAGTATTGCTATGTAGTTCAGACTGGCCTTGAACTCACTATGTAGCCCAGACTGGCCTCAAGCGATCATCCTGCCTCCGCCTTCCAAGTGCTGGGATTACAAGTGTGTGCCACCATGCACTTGAGGAGTTTTTTAAATGGGGGCTAGGAAAAGCTAGTGGTGGGAGTATCTGGGCATTGGTCCTATGGGGATGCCCCTCTGGCTGCCGTGGGACTGAATGACTGACAGCCTGCTGTGATTTACCAACAGCTGATACGAAGGGTGAGTGTTTGTGGGCCCTGGGCACTCTTTGGCTGGGGATCCCATGCAGGGCCAGGAAGGAAAGGTCCTGTGACATCACTGATTGGGGTAGCAGGTATGGAGAAACTTTGGATTGCATTTACTCATGCCTTGTGGTTGGATTGTATTATTTGGGATTGTAGATGAGTGGTAAGGAACTTCTTTATATTAACAATCAGGGCGCTGGAGAATAATTGTCTGAATAACTGTGAGGAGAGTGTGAATAATTGGATGAGGGTCTGTGAGGAGAAATGATTTTAGGGTTTGACGTTTGAGTACTGTCAGGGTTCGGTTCGGTGCTCAGACAAATCACCAGGGCTGATAACAACTAGCCAGGCAAGAAGCTTTATTGTCAGGGTGATTTAGACGGACCATTCTCGCAGATAGAGAGATGGCCCGTTTGACATCTGAATCAAGGGGCCTTATATACAGCTTTTTCCCATGCATGGGGCCTGCTTTTCACGCACGCGGGAATTTTGTATGAGTGGAGTTTTGGCGCGCGCGGGTTGGAGGCTGCCTTCCTGGAACTCTGTGAGGGCCCAAAGGGCCACTTCCTTGGAACTTTGTAACGGCCAAAAGGGCTGCTTTCTTGGAAGCGGCTTGGGGCCTCTTCTCCCAGAAACTGGGACTAGCTCCGGAGCAAGGAGTGAGTCAGCCTAACAAGTACTCCATGGAATGAATGACTGTCTTGTCTGTAGGTTTACATTATAGAGTGGGGTGAGTGTGCTGAGAAATTGGGGGGTCCTGTAGGTGTCAGTGAGCAGGTGACCAGGAAGCCTGAACAGTTCAGTGACTTGTTTGCCTGTCTTAGTTACTTTTCTCTCATTGCTGAGACAAAATATCTGACACCCAAAGTTAAGGGAGGAAAAGTTTATTTAGCTCACAGTTTATAGAGGTTTCAGTCCACAAGCGGCTGGATCCAAGGCAGGGTGGCATGACAGAAAGGCAGAAGGCAGCAAGGCATGTGAGGGAAAGGCAAGCCCCTTTCTGTCCCTGGTATTTTATCCAGGCTACCTGGGTTTAGGGTGCCAGTACTCCCACCCTTAATCCTAGTACCCTTAATCCTAACATCATATCCTTGATCCCAGCAGAACCATGCCAAACCAATCAGTGGACTAATTTAGTAATCACACACTCTAGATCCAGCCACCTCTGAAAAAGCCCCACCTATGACGGCATGAGGCTTAGGGGGGACATCTAGGCACAGACCATAACATTTGCCATTGGTAGTGAGCGATTGTGGAGTTAGAAGTCATTGACCTCTGGGTATCTGTGCCAAGTGGTATGAGGACCAATACCATGCAGGTCTGTGGAGTCCACAGTTGAGTATTTCTGGGGGATGGTCATTGTAGAGCCACAGAGAGTCAGAGACTGGGCCCTCGGCCATATGAGTCATTGAGAAACTTATAGTGTGTGCCCTTGAAGGCCCTGGAGGTGTGGCCTTTTGGGGAGAGTCCAGGTACCTGTGTAATCAATAATTGTGGTTCTGTGAGGATGATGGGGGTACATAAGATGGGTGAAGTAGAGTTTATAGGGTTCAGTGGTTGTGTGGTCTGGAGGTTTGTGAAGGGGCCGGTTGAGTTCAATGACCTGGAGAGGTCTTGGGATGTGGAGCTGAAGAGCCAAATTTGTGGGTGTCGAAACAGGTCCGGATGGGTTTGGTCATGTGTGGCTCAGGCAAGCCTCTCACAGGGTGACTTCTGTTAAATACCCATACTCACATTGTTGTCTGGCCTTTTTCTGTAACCAGGCAGAGACACCACTGCACACATGTTCTCAAGAAAAACAATAAGAGGTCCTCAAGGAAGAGGACTGAACAGCACTTGTCACACATAGTTCATCTTAAATTTATCAGCTAATTGGAGTGTTTGCTAATTATCCTTACCCAGCGGAAATTATCCTTACCTAGAGGAAAAACAAACTTCTCATCTTTTTGACCAGGTATTTTAAGAGTTGGAACAAGGTGCCTCTGGAGTTAGGCTCCCACCTTCCCAATAGAATCTGGGAGATAGGCAGCTGGAGATGGTCCCAGGTTCTTGAGAAGAAAATCACTCCTGGTTATTAAACTGGCAAAAGGCTTACTTATTTAGTTTTAGAAAAATTTAATTACATCTCAATGGGGCAGAGAAAGAATTTACAATTATAGACTTGTAAGGCAGGTGATCTTTGAAAAGCAGTAAGGTGAGTCTCTTTCTCTTTTTGCAAGAAGGGAATTTAGGGTTTTCTTATTTTTAATTTGCTTTCGCACTTACAGACCTCTGAGCTCATATGCCCTGGCAGGGAGTGTTAACTGTCCTCCCATGTGCTCTGCCATTGGGCACTGGGTAGGGGGGCAAAGGCCAAACCTTCATCTTTGAGACTTCCAAGGAGTTGGAGCCAGGGCTGACAATGTAGACTGTAGGGAACGTGGAAACCACCCATGTCCTGCTACCCCCTCTAGATGGCTTGTCTGATTAGGGGTGAGAGGTCCCTGGAGAGAAGCAAGTGATGGAGGGGTTCCCTTGCCACCACCAGCCTTGAGGCACTGGAGGTGGGGATAAGGACAGGCCCAAAGGCAGCTATGTAGCCCTTGCTGTTTCTCTGCTCCTTATCTCAGCAAGGGTTTTGATGCATCTACCCGAAGTACCCCTCGGAAACATGGGGCCTGAACTACAGTGTTGATTTTGTTTTTTCTTTTTTGTCTTTTCAATATTGAAGATGGAGCCCAGGGGCTCAAACATGCTAGGCAAGCATTCTACCACTGACTTACACCCCAAGCCCTTTTATTTTTCCTTTGAGAGAGGGTCTTACTAAATTCCCTATGCTTGCCTTGAACTTGCAGTCCTCTTGCTTCAGCCTCCTAAGTAGCTGGGGTTACAGATGCCTGGCTACTAGTGTTGATTTCTTGGGGGCAGTGCGGGCAGCATTTGTCCCAATGTGAGCTGAGAAAGAAGTAACATAAAAGATTTCCTTAGACGTCTGTCTTGCAGCCTCCTCTGGCCACCACCTGCTATAGGCTGAAGCTAGACCCTACTCAGCCTCAAACCCAACATAAACTTCACCACAGCCTGACATCTCTCCAAGGATTCTCTTTTCTTTTTTCATCTAATTAGTTTTTCTGGACCATGTTTTCTTTTTGTTCCAGGCACTATGCTAATTAATCATCTGGATCTAATAGCCATTTTATGTTTACCATCCTACCTAGGGATGAGTTACATTTTACTCACAGCATCGATGCCAATAATTTCATTTAAATTAATAATTTCTTGCCCCAAGGAATTACTGCTACAGAAAGAAAAATTGTTATATTTCCAGAGTTTCTTGATGTCTCTGCAGAGCAGTTTGGTGCAGTGGTACACTTGCTAGGAGTGTTCGCTTGAACCAGTGAGGTGAGTAGATTCAAGGTGGCATTCATGGGTAGAAGCCAGGACTGTGGGCTAGTGGTGGCCAACCTCAATGAGATGTGCCATGTTCCTTCCTATTTCCTACCCAGTAGACCTTATCTGCTTCTATCTAACACCCAGTATTTAAATGATCTGAGTTACTAGAAAAAGAAAACCAAGATTTAGGTTCTTAAATGAATGACATCATCTAAAATAACATATCTGCTGTATACACAGGCCCTTGCTCTGAGGAACAAGACAGTTCATTTGCAGCAAGTGAAAAGAGGCTTCAAGTATGAGAATACACAAGTGCAAGGCCCTGAGTTTGAGTCCCAGTGCCAAAAAAAAAAAAAAAAGAATGAGAATGCATTCTTATTTTCCAGACCTTTGACCAGAGGGCTCTCTCCAGAATCAGGACAAACAGGAGTCACAAACCAGCAGGCTTCCCAAGAGCAGTAGAAATGATTGAATCACAGGTGAGTTGTTTATCCTCTGGCAGAATTTTGGCTTTGTTTTTGTTTTTGCGGCTGTGATGAGGCTTACTGGGATTTCTACAACAAATAAGAAAGGCCTAAATATATTCAAATCATAATATACAAGAGAGTATAACCTTTGGGATGAAGATGTCAAAGGGAGCACAAAGCACTTTATAGAGGCATACAATACAAAGCATAGGTAAATATGACATAAGATACTGCACTGTCAGAGTTGAGTTGCAAGGTTTTCTCAAGTATTTCCAAAAGATGTAGCAGAAAGAGAAACAGGAATAGTACGTGGTTTACTTTGTCAAAAGAAAAAGCAGACCAACTATTCAGGACAAACAACATACCCTGATAATTACATATAAAGGAAAAAGTTTGAGAGCTATTCAGGTCATGTAGTGATACAAGTTCTAAAAGCCAGCTCTGTAATAAGTAAACATATCTCCCAGGACTATTTCCCACACAGTTACTTGGTGTCAGCTATGGGTAGAGTCCCTAAGAACGGCACATGGGTCAAGGGTCAGGTGGGTCAGCACAGATGTGAGGGTCATCCTACTGTTGTTGATGAGGGAGCTCTGAGTGGAAGGCACCAACAGTTTGATAGGCCCTGGGACATGGAGGAAAGGATGAAGAAGAATACTGGGTACTGAGTCAGAGTGAGGAAAAGTGTCATCAGCCTTTCCCTCACCCCAGAGCATGTCTCAACCTTAGCACTGAGGAATGCTTAGCAGAGAGCCTAAGAGGAAAGGTGCCCAGGCTAGAAGTGTAGGTGGTCAGGTCAGGACCTTGTCTGTGGCTCCTGTGGAGAATGGCTATGCACAGGTGTGGTATAGTCAGGTATAGTCACAGCAATGACCCTACTTCTCTGGTACCAAAGTCTGTCTTAGTTACTTTTTCTCATTGCTGAAATAAGATACTCGACACCCAGAGTTAAAGGAGGAAGGTTGATTTAGCTCACAGTTTGTAGAAATTTCAGTTCATAGTTGGCTGGATACAAGGCAGGGTGGCATGGCAGAGGGGCATTGCAGAGGAGAAACAGTTCATTGCAGGCAGAAGACAGCAAAAGCAAGCTAGCAACCAGCCACTGGCAACAATAGCAGCTTATTTCTGCCGTTTTTATATTCTGTCCAGGCAACCCGGCATAGGGCAGGTGGCAAATCAATTAGTGAACTAATTTAATAATCACATACCCTTGATCCAGCCACCTCTGAAAAAGCTCCACCTATGACCGCACGAGGCTTTGGGGGGACATCTAGACAAAAGCCATAACATTTGGTCAGCATAGGAACTATACAAATCAACCAAATGTGTAACATAAAAGCACAGCAAATGTGCTGGTGTACACTTAGAATCCCAGAACTCTGAGGCTGAGGCAAGAGGATTGCAAGTTTGAGACCAGCCTGGGCTACTTAGCAACTTACTGATACCCTATCTCAAAAGGGATGGAGACGTAGCTCAGAGAAAAGGTTGTAAGTTCAATCCTCAGTATCAAAAAACAAAACAAAACAAACCATTTTTAGGAACAGAACTGATTTTATGCAAATGTTCCATCCCACAGGGGCCTGATTTATATGCCAGTCCGAGGTTTGCCAGTGGCCTGATCAAATGGTGAGGGTATGGGCTCACAGTCCTTATATGCCTTTCAGTGATGACCCTACTGTAAAGTTCCTGTCAGGAATTTAGACAATACATAAATATTAAAAACACATACAGTGGCCAGGGATTTAGCTAAGTGGTTAGAGCACTTGCCTAGCAAGCATGAGGCCCTGAGTTCAATCCCCAGCACCAAAAAATAAATAAATACATACATACATACATACATACATACATACCACATTCAATGACAGGGACCACAATAAAGCCGTTTAGACTCTACAACACAATGGCTGTGGACTGAGGCTGGTATGAAGAGGGCAGCTTTCTCCCATGAGACCCATCAGGGAAAGCCTTTGTATTGCTTGTGGTTGGCTGAAAATTCAAACGTAGGTTCATAACCAGGAGCTGGCTTGCCATGCAAGTTTTTAAGCAAGTATAAATTCATGTAACCAACATCAAAGTCAGGACTCGGAACAGTTAAGGCACCCCAAAGGAAACTCCCTGGGCCACCCCTCAATAAAATGGTACCCCTTGGGTCGTCATGGTCCCCTGACCCCAGGATCAGTTGATTGTTCTCTGTTGCTACACTTTTGCATTTTCCAGAGTGTCATGTGAATGGAATCAGAATATGTAGCCTTATTTTTGAGATTGATCCAGTTTGGTCCTTTGTATCACTGAGTAGTGTCATTGAATACTTTCTCACCCTGCAGAGGCACCAGTTTGTTTTTCCATTTATTTGAGGTCGCTTATACTTTTTAGCAATTACGAATAAAGCATTCAGCTGCAAGTAGGCTTGAACGTAAGTTTCCATGTGAACTTACATTTTCAACTCACCTGGGAGTGGGAATTCAGGGTCCTGTGGTAAATCTAACAACCAACCAAAATGTGTTTCAGAATTGTACCATTTTGCATTTCCCGCCACAGTGAGTGAGAATTGATGTCGCTTCACATCCTCATCAACGTTTGTCGGTAGATTTTTAAAATTTAGCCTTCTAATGAGTATATAGTAATGTCTCATGGTTTTAATTTGTATTTTCCTCTTAAAGAATGACATCTAACACCTTTCATATGTTTATTTTATATCCATATATCTTTGGTAAAGTGTCTTTGCCTATATTTTCTTTTCTTTCTTTCTTTTTTTTTTTTTGCAGTGCTGGGGATTGAGCACAAGGCCTTGCCCTTCCTAGGCAAGCCGTCTAACCACTGAGCTAAATCTCCAGCCCCACACTTTTTAGTCTGATGTAGGATCTTCCTACATTCCCCAGGCTGGCCTGCTTAGCTTCTCCTGCAGAGCTGGGGATTGAAACTACTACATTTGGCTACCGTTTGTTGAATAGTCTCTTATTTCTCTGTGGAATTGTTTTTTGGGTTTTTATGCAAAATCAATTGAGTACACTTTGGAGGTTTACTTCTGGGCTATTTTATTGAGCCAAACATTTATCCTTTCATTACTGTCACCCTGTGTTGACATTTCAGGCATCTCGTATCTCCACCTATCTGCCTTATCTTTCTATCTGTACTCTTTTTAAAAAATTGATTGCAGTCAATATGCTTTATTTTTGATGTGCATTTTGACTTCTTTTTTACTCTGCACCCATTTTTCTTGAAGCCATTTGTGGAAAGTATGTGGCATCTTTTTCTAGATAAAATTACACATTCCACTCTACCAGTTGTCTAAATGCACTTCTAACTCCAAACCACCTTACAACTTTCTGTGCGTAAGGTTTTTGCAAAATACACTTGTATTGTGAACTTAGCCCACACACCCACATAAGTGAATCTAGCTCGTCTCTGTGAATTCTTGGGACAACTTTTTATCCCTCCATACATTACCCAGGTTTGAGGCAGGAAGTTAATCTTTTTGATACTGTGTTTTCATTGATCAAACACTGAGTTACCCCTTTGGAGCTCCAGCTTTATGAGGAAGGCTGTTCTGTTAGATCTATATTTGGGAGATTGCCCTCAGCTTTTCTCCTTCTGGGTCCTTTGTAGCTACTGGGGGATGCTCAAATGTACATGAGTCAAGTGAAAGCTAGCCCCTGGCTATCCCACTAGGTTTCAGATTTCACATTAAAGGAGACCAGGATCATCCCCACCATCATTCTCTTGAGAGAAAGAGAGAGAGAGAGAGAGAGAGAGAGAGAGTGTGTGTGTGTGTGTGTGTGTGTGTGTGTGTGTGTGTTACTGGGGATTGAACCCAGGGCCTCATGCAGTGCTTGGCAGCTGCTCTGCCACTGAGCTGCACTCCCAGCCCTGGCCCTGAGCCAATGAAACACTTTTTCCATGCCTTTGCTCATGCTGCTGTTCTGAAACATTCCCTCTCCCATTTTCCTCCATAGAAATCTTCCTAAGCCTGCAGCCTGACCATCTAGAGATTTAGGTCCAGGGCTCCTACTCTGCTTTGTCCCATCCCTATATATTTGTATTTCATAGCCTCTGTAACATGTGTTGCCTCTGCCCTGAAAGACTAAAAAGTATTTTAAAATGGGATTTTTTTGTGTGTTCATGTTTATATTTCTAGTCCCCGTTACAGTTCCTAGAGCCTTAATTGATGAATATCTGTATTTCAGAAATGAGCTAAGAGAACTAGGTAGTTGTTCTGACTTGGGAGCAGAACCATCCCTGGAGGAAGGAGAGTGGCTTGGTTTTGAAGGACTGAGAGTCGTGACTGTCATTTGCAGGTGGAGTCCAGGCATGCTGGAGGTCTTACACTGTTGGATCATTCCTTCTGAGCTAAGAACTGCTGTCCAATACCAGTGACACCTCTTTGAGAACCATTGTACTTACTTAAAGACAGCCTACTCTGCTTTCATATTGAATGGATAGGTGAATGGATGAATAAATTCTTTTTTTTTTTTTTGGTGGTGTTGGGGATCGAACTCAGTCCCTTTTGCTTACAAGGCAAGCACTCTAATCACTGAGCTAAATCCCCAGCCCCGAATAAATTCTTGATAATAAATATTTTCATAATACTTTTGTTTCTCTGGCAAAACATAATGCACAATTAAGATATCATATTAGTTATCCATAGCTGTGTAACAAAGTACCCCCAACCTCAATAGCTGAAAACAACTAACATTTATCTCACAGTTTCTGTAGTTTGGGGCTCTGCCGGACACCTGCCCCACCAGCTCTGCATCAGCATCTCCTGTGACACAATAAGCAAGTTGCCAAGAACTACTCCCTGTGCCAAGGTGCAGTGGGGAGCTGATCCCTCCCAAGTACATTCAGCCTCAACTTGCCATGTGGGTTTCTCCACATAGCTGTCCTGGTGTGGCCGCCAGACTGCCTTAGCGAAAGAGTCCTCAAGAAGGAAATCATGTTTTCTTATAACTTAATCTGGGAAGTAATGTCCCATCACTTTGTCCTGTTCTGTTCATTGGGGTTGAGTCAGGCCAGCCCACGCAATGTGGGGAAGACACAGGAAGCAGAAGGCATGAATCAGAGGTGGCTGTGTGCTGGCCACAAATTGATAAGAGCCCCTCTGTTGTCACAAGATAGGCTTCTGATTCAGCAGGGATTATGCTTTTCAGATATCATTTGAGGACATTGCTGTGGACTTCACATGGGAGGAGTGGCAGCTGCTGAACCCTACTCAAAAGAGCTTGTACAGAGATGTAATGTTGGAGAACTATAGCAGCCTCATCTTCCTGGGTGAGACGTTCTATCAGTTAGTGTGTGCCCATTACCTGGAACACTGACCAATTTGAAAGATTTAGTGATTTGCTTTATTTTATAGTCTTTGAAATAAAAATTCCTCACACTTTAGTCTCTCAGCTCAAGCAATTGGGTCCAACTCCTCTGTTTTCCAATTAACAGATTATCAGATCACCAAGTCTGATGCAGTTCTCAAGCTAGACCAGGAAGAGCGCTGGATAATAGATGAAGAAATCCTAAGTCAGAACTTTCCAGGTGAGAAATAATCAGTTGTGTCAGAAACAGTGGAAGTTAAATCTCAGGTTTTTGGTGATAGGTAAGTACTTTTGCAATGTCATTTATAAATTACACTTAAAGTTCCTAAACCTTTAGAGTTGACTCAAGACTGGTGACATGAGTTGTTGTGATTTTTAATTATGTGCTCTATGACCTAGTTTCCACATCTCTGCATGTTTATAATGAAATGTGCCTTTTTTCTTTTTTGCAGTACTGGGGATTGAATACAGGACCTTCACACTGGGCTGCATCCCCAGCCCATTTTATTTTTTTATTTTGAGACAGAGTCTCACTGAATTGCTGAATTGCCTGGGTGGGTCCTCCTGCCTCAGGCTCACAGAGTGCTGGGATTACAGGCATTAGCCACCATGCCTGGCTGAAATGTACCCTTTTCACCTATACAGTACACAGATCTACAGCCAGTCATTTAGAACCCTGCTTTCTTAAGATAAAGTAGTTCTTCCTAATTCATTAGTCTCCTTCTCTATCTTCTTCCCAGCCCCCAATCTAACCTGTAGAGGCAAGCTGCTGTCTTTTTCCTTAAGAATTTCTAATCTGGTTCTCATTTTAGATGATACTTATTACTAGTGAATTTTATTTTAATCTAAAGCATTTAAGTTACTACTTTGCCTCTTCCACTTCTCCTCTTCCTCCTTCTTGTTTTTGGTTTTTTGAGACAGAGTCTTGCTATGTAGTTCAGGCTGGCCTCAAACTCACTATGTAGCCAAGGCTGGCTTTGAACTCACAGCAATCCTTCTGCCTCTGCCCCCTGAGTGCTGGGATTACAGGTGTATGCCACCACGGCTGGCTTTTCTTCCTTTTATTTGACAGATTTGCTTTAAACCCACAGAGAGAGTAGAAGGAGGCTCCATGGATACAGAATAAAAATCTACTACTTTAAACACAGTGAGGAGGCTCTGCCTCTTCCCTTCTTCTGCCTATAATCCCAGCACTCTGTGAGGCCGAGGCAAGAGGACCCACCCAAGCAACTCAGCAAATTACATGTTCAGTAATTCAGTATTTGAACACGAAGCATTTGGTTTAAAGTGCAAATTAATGATGCAGATAAATGATACAGAAGGAACTGCTTCAGAAGTTCCATGCATAAACAGTGTTTATGCACTGAAAAGTGCATCAGTGAAAAATACAAGCCTGTTCTCTACCCTCATGGAATTTATACTGTCCTGGGAGAGGCAGCAAGAGCTGAGTACTTCTTAGATAGGTGCTATGAAGGATGTAAACAGCGTATGTGTTAGTGTGCTATCAAGTGATATTTAGATTTAGCCTTACATAGTGGCACATGCCTGTAATCCTGGCCCTTGGGAGGCTAAGGCAGGAGGCCGTCCCCAAGTTTGAGGCCAGCCTGGGCTACACAGTGAGGTCAAGGCTAGCCTGAACTACATAGCGAGACCCTGTATCAAAAAAAATATATATATATAAATATAGATAGATAGATAGATAGATAGATAGATATTTGAGGGGCCAGGCATGCTGAAAACTGGGGATAGCATGCCAAACAGAAGGAACAGTGAATGTAGATGTCCTAAGGCAGAAAATGTTTTTTGTGATCAAATTAGGGAGAGTATTACTATGAGATTGTCTTATAAGAGAAAATTGAAGAGCTTAGAAGAAATCAGACTGTATGAGGGCTTGCATGCCATGATGAAACTTTGAATTTGTTTTCAGAGTTTTCAAGAAGAGGCATAAAAAGTGCTGATTCTATTTTATAGAGATTAGTGAATGCTGTGTAGAGACTAGAACTGGGAGCTGGACTGGAAGTAGGACTGTCATTTTGGAGAAATAGGATGAAGTAAGGGTTAGGGACCAGTGTGTGGCACAAACAGTGTGAAGTATATGTGTTTTCTTGTACGTAACACTGATGATGGTCTACCTGTTTTCCAAAATGGCAGGTTTTGACCAGCATGGAGGTGCAAGCCTATAATCCCAGAACTCAGGAGGCTGAGACATGAGGATACCATAAGTTTAAGGCCAGCCTGGGCTACATAGTGAGTTGAAGGGTCACCCGGAACTACATAGTGAGATTCTGTCTCAACCCCACCACCACCAAATACCAAGGGTTTTTTTCCTGCTAAGATTTTTTGACACAATCGAATATCTAAACCTTTAAATCTATAGATGAACTGCTTTGTCATCTGGTGTCAGTTAATTCACTAATTTGAAAAATATATATATGTGTATATATATATGTGTATATATATATATATATATATATATATATATATATTTGTTTTAGGGGGTTTTAAGAGGGAAGGGACTGAGAATTAAACTCAAGGTCTTCTCACTGAGCTACATCCCCAACCCCTTTAATTTTTTTAGTTTGAGATGTAGTCTTCCTAAGTTACCCAGGCTGAGGTTGAACTTGTGTTCCTCCTGTCTCAGCCTCCCACACTGCTGGGATTACAGGTGGGGTGCCACTACACTTGACTATATTTTTAAATTTTAGTTGTTGGAGGTTGGGGATTTAGCTCAAGTGGCAGAGCACTTGCCTAGCAAGTGCAAAGCCCTGAGTTTGATCCCCAGCACACACTCAAAAAAAAAAAATGTAGTTCTTGATTTTAATTTAAAACTATTGTTTTTCTGTCCTCTCACACTTCTAAACAACTTACTATAAACTCTTTAAGTGGGTTTCACACTTCATATATCTGTGATTCTTTCTTTTGGTCTCCAAACTTCTTTGCATTGTCTTTCATCTCCACGAATTGTATCATCTTCACTCTCTTGTGCACAAAACACTGAGCCTCCTTTCATTGTGCTCCACATCAGCAGCTCAAGTTGTTTCTTCTTTTGAATTTTTGTGTTTGAGGATTAGATAGACTCGCTTCCCTACTCAAAAAAAATTATCTCCTAGAGGCCAAGTGTGCTGGTGCATGCGCAGAATCCAGGCACTCTGTAAGGCTGAGGCAGGAGTATCACAAGTTCAAACCTAGCCCGGGCAACTTTTAGTGACTTAACTAGACCCTTTCTCAAAATAAAAAGGGCTGAGGAAGTAGCTCAATACAAAGGCCCTGAGTTTTATTCCCAGTAGCTACCCTCCCCTCAAGTTATCCCCCAAAAAAGTAAAGGAATAGTTGCTTTATATTTGAGACCTTGCCAAATCGTTCATCTCGTGGAGTACCTCCTGGACATATTACCTACAATTCCTAGTAAATAATATTAAAAGGTAAAAACAAACCATATAAAGATCACTATGAAATTATTTAGTAAATGGTCCTTTTCTGGAAGTCACAAACAATTGTACTTACATGGTATATAAGATCTATTTGATGTTATACAATGAATTCTGTGATTTGGAATAATTTCCACTGATAACATTATATTTAGATTTAAGGTATATATATTCAACTTTAGATCCAACTAAAAAAGGATGATGTCAACGAACCTTGACAAAAGTATTAGTGTTGACCCCTGGTTAACTCTTTTTTTTTTTGTTAACTCTTGAATAATTCCAAAAAGTAACCGCAGTGATACTGAAGTTAATGATGTGAATGAGTCAGTTACAATCTTGAATGAGAATGTTTTTCTAAATGTAACACTAGTCAAGAAATTGATGTTTCTTATCTTTCAGGTACAAAGGTGATATCTCACATTTATTCTGCATGATATCTAATCATTTTTCTTTTGTCCCTTTCAACAGAGTGTACTAATATTACTCTTTTCTGTACTTGTTAAACTGATCGTTAAGTTCTGATGGTTTTGTCTTTTCTCACCTGTGAGGCTCTCTGATGTTTGGGTACTTAGCTGTAAAGCTCTGGTGGTTAAGTACTTAGCTCTGAGGTTCTGATGGTTGAGTACTTAGCTCTAAGGCTCTGATAGCTGAGTACTTATTTCTGAGGCTCTGGTGGTTGAGTACTTAGCTGTGAGGCTCTGATGGTTGAGTCCTTACTTGTGAGGCTCTGGTGGTTGATATTACTTGTGAAGCTCTGTGATTCTTGGGTACTTAGCTGCGATGCTCTGATGATTAGTAATTACCTGTCATTAATCTTCTGAAGCTAACAAAGTTCTGGACATACAGAAGAAAATCACAGATAAATACATGCATTTATAATTAATTTCTGTTTTCAATGCCCCATAAGTAGACATTATTTGAGGGGTCTTCCCACCCCAAGATCCTAGACTGCATTTCAGAAACTTAATTCATACTCATAATCATTAAATGTATTACAGTGTGGTTCATTTTTTTTTCCTCTTTAGAAGTCTGGCTGGACAATAATTCCAAAATATGGCATCAAGATAATCAAGACAGAAGTATGGGGAGAGGCCATGGATATGATGGTTTGGGGAAAATGTTTAATTCAAGCATGAACTTTGTTCATTTAGGAATGAGATGTCATGAATTTGGCTCAGGTGAAAAAAATTTGAAATACCCTTTCGATTTTCTTATTCCAAAAAATAACTGTGGCAGAAAGAAATTTGATGAGCTTGGTAAGAAATTACTTTTTTATATAAAACCTGACAGAAAATATGGTGAAATAAAATACTATGGTTGCAATAAATTTAGAAAAAACAGTACCAGAGAGTCATGGCTCATTCCAAATCATGTAACACATACAGGAGTCTATTTATGCATGGAATGTGGCAAAGTTTTTAATAAAATGTTACAACTTACTCTGCACCAGAGAACTCACACAGGAGAGAAGCCGTACCTGTGCAGTGAATGTGGGAGAGCCTTCTCACAGAAGTCCTTGCTCACTCTTCACCACAGGATTCACTCAAGAGACAAACTCTATGGATGTGGGGAATGTCCCAAGGCTTTCAGCCGGAAGTCACTGCTCATTCTGCACCGGAGAACTCATACTGGAGAGAGGCCCTATGCATGCAGTGAGTGTGGGAAAGCCTTCGGCAGGAAGTCGCAGCTTAAAAGACATCAGGTCATTCACACAGTAGAGAAACCCTATGGCTGCAGTGACTGTGGGAAAGCTTTCTCCCAGAAGCTGAAGCTCATCACACATCAAAGAACCCATACAGGAGAGAAACCCTATAAATGTGGTGATTGTGGAAAGGCTTTCTTTTGGAAGTCACAGCTGATTACTCATCACAGGTCTCATACGGGGAAGAAACCCTATGCATGTAATGAGTGTAAAAAAGCCTTCAGCAGGAATTCACTCCTCGTTCGGCATCAGAGAATTCACACAGGAGAGAAACCATACGAGTGCAGTGACTGTGGTGAAGCATTCATTAGAAAGCCACAGCTTGTCAAACATCAGGTAACCCACACTGGGGAGAAGAATCACCAATGCAGCAATTGTGGAGAAGCATTCTTCAAGAAGTCAGAACTAATAAGACATCAAAAACTTCACATAGGAGAAAAACCCTATGGGTGTGTTGAATGTGGGAAAACTTTCTTGGGGAAGTCACAGCTCCTCACACATCAGAGAACTCACACTGGGGAGAAGCCTTATGAATGCAGTGAATGTGGGAAAGCCTTCACCCAGAAGTCAAGCCTGATCTCACACCACAGAACACACACAGGTGAGAAGCCCTATAAATGCAATGAGTGTGGGAAAGCCTTCAGTGAGAAGTCGAGTCTCATTCATCACCAGAGGACCCATACTGGGGAAAAGCCCTTTGAATGTAGTGAATGCAGGAAAGCTTTTGCCTGGAAGCCACAGCTCCTGAGGCATCAGAGAATTCACACAGGGGAGAAACCCTATGAATGCAGTGAGTGTGGAAAAGCCTTTGTTCAGAAGGTGCAGCTCATTAAGCATCAGAGAAATCACACTGGAGAGAAAACCTATGGGTGCAGTGATTGTGCCAAAGCTTTCTTTGAAAAGGCACAGCTTATCATCCATCAGAGAATTCATACAGGAGAGAGGCCTTATAAGTGCAGTGAATGTGGGAAATCTTTTACTAGAAAGTCACATCTTATGAGGCATCAAAGAATTCATACAGGAAATAAATACTATGGCTGTAGTAAGTGTGGGACCACCTTTCACAGGAAGTCACAGCTTATGCTGCATCAGAGGAATCATGTGATATAGAATCCACATGAGTGCAGTGACTGTGGAAAGCTGCTCTCTGATGTCACACCTGAAACTTAGGAGAACATATATGAGACACCCCTGAGGAAAGAGTGACTACTGGAAAAGGATTAATATGGAGTCAAGAGTCACTAAACAATTCAGAAAGGAGAATGATGTAAAAGTAGACAATATGGAAAACCTTTCTCCTAGAAGACACAGCTCATTACAAGTTGGATGACTCCTCACAGTGAAATGTTAGCAATATTACTGGCAATAGTAGAGGCTTTGAGTCTAAAGTCCAGGTATTCATCATTTAGAAGACCTAAACATGAGAAAAACTATTGTACCAAGTGAGCCAAAGATAGCAGGAAATGCAATTCACTGAATTCTAGAGAATGCTTACAGAAAGAAACACTGAGTATTACATCTCAGAGACTTCATACTGAGAAGTATCCTGATAAGTTGAAGAGAAAGATAAGCATGATCCTGTTGAAATAATCCTGTGAGAAAGTTATATTTACTGTATATGAATTATTAGAAAAAATGGTTGATTTTAAGTCGCAGATATGTTTACTTATGAGTGAAGACTTTCGCTGTCTGCTGTGGTGGAATAACATGAATCAGATTAAGTCTCCTGCCTTACACAGCCAGAAACTGTACAACATATGTGAAAAAATTCTTTTTATTTATGTTTTTAATTGACACATTGTAATTGTAAATATTTGTGGGGGAAAGTCTGGCATTTTGATATGTGTGAACAAAGGCTGACGACAGATCAGGGTAAGTGGTGCTGCTGTCACCTCAGACATTTACTCTTTCTTTGCATTAGGCATGGTCAAAACCCACTCCATTAGTTACTCAGAAATGTACAGCAAATTGATGTTAACCATGATGGCTGTGCCGTGCTTTGGGACATTAGAATTTATTCTTCCTCTCCCGCTGCACCCCTGACCTGCTAACTATCCTCTCTGCACCTGTCTCACTCCACACAGTTCCATGGCTCTGGGGACCACTGTTCTATACTCCTTTGAGATCAAATTTAAATTCTACATGCAGTACTTGTCTTTCTGGGCCTGACCCCAGTTCACATAAAGTTCTCCAGTTTCACACATGTTGCTACAAATGACTTTTTTTGGTTACTTTGGTGATAATGATAATGAGAATTCAAACCAAGGCTTTCCCACAAAGATAAATTCTCAGCCATTTTTAACTTTTACTTTGACACAGTCTCGCCATGTTGCTAAATTGCCTAGCCTTAGCTTGGACTTGTGATATCCCTGCCTCAGCTTCCCAGAGTGCTAGGATTACAAGCTTTTGCCACCATTTTGTTCCTTTTATGGCTGAATAATATCCCAGTGTATACAATTTTCTTATCTATTCATGCATCAGTGGATACTTAGGTTGATCCCATATCTTCACTGATGATAATTTTTGGACACAGGATAAGCACAAGTTTCTGGTCCCTGGCATAACGTAGACAAATTGAGTGAGCCCTGTAATTTTGTGCCTACTGCTTGGTGACAGTTTTCAGGTTGCTGTTCATAAAAGGGATTGCTGAACTGAATAAACAGGAGTGGCATTTAGGAAGGCCACAGGAACTAGAATTTTCAGGGAAAGATGCTGTGCAGAAGGGGGCTTTGGAGAGAGGGGGCTTCAGAAATCTTCAGGGAGTCCCCATGAATACTTGTGCTTAGTCAATATTTGTACATCTGTGAAAGGAAACTTCCTGAGACCAGGAAAGACAGCACTGCGAAGCAATAATAGGCTGAAAACTCTTGGGGCTCAGGACAGGCTGGAATATTTCAAGTTCTCAACAACAGAGTGGAAACAACTTAACATATGGGTAGCAGGCAACACTCTCAAAAGAGTCTTCTTACAGTAGTGAAGCTAATTAGCCCTAGATGAAAACCTACTCCATGCTAGTATGGTGGCACATTCCTGTCCCTCTAATCCCAGCTACTCAGGAGACTGAGATAGGATTGCAGGGTCAAGGCCAGCATGGGCAACTTAACATGACCCTGTTTTAAAATAAAAATGTTAAAAATGGCTAGGGTTATAGCTTAATGGTTCTTGGGCTCAATTCTCAGTACCACAAAATAAAGACACACACACACACAAAAAAATCACTCCAGAGACTTCATACCACCTTTTCCATCACAAACTCTGTGCCAATACAAAGCTTGTTTTCCTGAAATTAAACCAAACTCACTTCAGTTATCATCACATGAAGCAAAAGAAGTTAAGCAGGCTTCCCAAGGAGCCCAGTGTGAATGGTAACATACCTTATCATCCGATAAGTATTTCCTTCCTACTGGGTGAGCTCCCACCTGTACTCCAGCATTCTGGGAGGCTGAGGCAGGAGAATCACAAAATCAACCCCAGCCTGGGTAATTCACAAACTTAGACCCTGTCTCAAACAGAAAAGGGATGGGGACGTACCTCAGTGCAAAGGCCCTGGGTATCATCCCCAGTGCCACATAAAAAAATTAATCTTCTTTTTGTTTCTTGTTCCCTCTCGCTGGCATAAAAACTTCATTTATGGAGAAATTACTGTTAATGAGCAGAACAATAGTTTTTTCTTCCTGTTGAGTTTGTGCATGTTTTTTCTTTGGACATTTCCAGGAAGTGCTATTCAGTGTAGTCTGTGTGAATGAACCTGTGTGTCTCTCTGGTCCTGTCCTTAAGGAATTCACTATTGAATGAAATAAATATTTTGAAGCCACATGTAGTGGGACATGTCTTTGCTCCTAGAACTCTGGGGCTGAGGAAAGAGGACCATAAGTTCAAGCCCAGCCTGGACTGCTGTCTCAAAACAAAACAAAATAAAACACATTTAAAAAGGGGTAGACATATTGCTCAGTGTGAAAGTGCTGAGTCAATGTGCAGTACCAAAAAAAAACAGAGAGAAAAAGAGGGAGGGAGATAGAGAATAGAAGAAAAAGAGGAAAGGAAGGAAGGGAGGAAGGAAGGAAAAAAAAGACAGGAGACTCGCAAGCACAAGGCCCTGAGTTCGATCCCCGGTACCAAAAAAAAAAAAAAAAAAGGAGAAATATTTTGAGACTAAGCATAAATAGAACAGCATTGTTAAGGTACACGTGAGTATAATCACTGGAGACAATTTGCAGATGAGTTCTGGCATTCATCCTGACTAGGTATCCCAAACTAAATCTGACCCGTGTCCAGGGTGCTATAATCCAGATGTACCTAAACCACAAAGAGAGCACTTTGTGCCTCGGTTGTGGATACAACTCAGTGTTCTTCCTTACCCTTAGCTCACCAGGCTGGGGTCTGCAGAGAGAGAGCATGAGCAAATTTAAGGACTCTCCCAGACCTCTGAGGTGTAGACACATATGTACCAGTAAGTGAGAGGCACCAGGAGCATCACTTCCAACAAAGAGATGAGGCAATGTAGAGGAAGGGTCACCATATCTGCCCTGTCTTTGCGGAGCAGGGTCTCAGGAGGATCACAGGCATGGAAATTCCAGACACCAACTGATGCAAATCCCTGCGGTGACAGACTGTGTCTTGCCAAAGACCACAGGAAGTGAGGGACCTTGCCAGAACTGGGTTCCGCATCTCCACACCAGCACTCTGCCTGGCCTTCCTTTCCTGTCACAGTGCCTTCATCATATGAACAGGTGCAGTTAGGTCCCTGCCTTGGCTGATGCTGGAGTGCAGGTGTTAAACTGCATGCTGCTGGCTTGGGAGTTTTGCAATGGAAGGAACAAGAAGTCAACATCTCTGGTGCTCATTAATGCAGTGGCACCTTTCTTTGGGTGTGGGGATGGTTATGATAGGTTAGCTCTGCACTTGTGCTGACATTTTGCCCATCTGATGCCTTGCTAATCGCTCAGAACTCAGTACCCATGAAGATCCCAGTTCCAGGTGGCAGAGGTTGGCTTGAGCCTACGTACACCTCCTTAGGAATGAACCACTCTTTCCCTTGCAGTTATGTACATTGCACTCGCTCTGCACAAAACAAGTTTTTTCAGGTAACTCAAAATCTTCACATTGTTCATAGATTAAGCCAGAAAGATTGAGGGCCTGCAAAACTCAGAAGCATGCTTCATTTGCATTGCTAGTCACTTTACTGCTGTGCAGTTTTTTATTTAAGCTTTTGGGGGTCCAGGTTCCCAATCTGTAATACACATACTAGAAAAGAAGCAGCAAGGGCCAAAGTGTGGGTTGAACCAAAGCCAGAGGCCTGTGGGTAACAGGTGGTTCCCATCCTCCCAAAAGGTGCAGTAATGTAGTGCTGGGTCCAGCTTCCAGAGAAGGACAGTGATGATGGCAAAGAAGAGGCTGAGCCACTGGCAGTGGACACAGGATTCTGCCCACACTGCTTTGGCACATTTCAGAACAGTCTATAAATTAGCTAAACGAACAGAAAGGAGAAATTAGTAATACAGGAAGCAAACATGTAAAGAGGGTATCAAAATTAACATTGTTTGAAAAGGCATATTGCATGAACCTCTCAAAAATTGAGAAAAAATTAATAAATCAATATACTAAATAATCAGAAAGTTTTGAAAAATTAATAGAGAATAACACAGGTCAACCAAGTGTGGTAGTGTATGCCTGTGATCCTGGCACTTCAAGATGCTGAAGCAGTAGGATTACAAATTGCTCAACCTGGGCAACTTCATGACTTAACAAGACTCTGCCTCAAAATAGAACCTGGGTGTGGTGACAAATGCCTGTTAATCAGCACTCGGTGGGAGGCTGAGGCAGGATGAGTCCAAGTTTGACCCCAGCAATTTAGCAAGACATTGCCTCAAAAAATACAAAAGGCATACTGGTCAGTGTGAAGGCCCTTGGTTAAATCCCCAGTACTGCAAAACAAACAAGCAAAAACAAAACAAAAAAACGCACAACAAACAAGACCTGTAGGGTGATACTTGATACATTTGAAAATTTATTTCGCATTTATATAACACTGTTTTTCTTCTATTTTTATGAAAAAATAAAAATATGGAATGCTTCACAAATTTGCATGTCATCCTTGGGCAGAGGCAATGCTAATCTTCTCTGTATCATTCCAATTTTAGTATGTATTCTGCAGAAGCAAGCATCATTTGAAAACCTAGAGCAAATAGGTTCCTTTTTCAGAAAATACAGAGACCAAAGTCACTTTTTGATCCAAAATTTTAGTGAACTCAGTCCAGGAACCTAGCCAGGCTTAATGGTGCACACTTGTAATCCAAGCACTTGGGAGGCTAAGGCAGGAAGATCACTGCAAATTCAAGGCCATCCTGAACTACATAGTGAGACCTTGTCTCAGAAAAACAAGCAAACAAAAATCCAGGAATATATCAAGAACAATAGTGCAACATACTATAGAGATACCTGCACATCTATGTTTTTTGCAGTGCAGTTCACAATAACCAAGATATGGAACCAGTTTAAGTGCCTATCAGTTTAGTGATTTAGCAAGACCCTATCTCAAAACAGAAAGGGGGTGGGGATTTAGCTCAGTGGTTAGAGTGCTTGTCTAGGAAGCACAAGGCCCCAAGTTCAATCCCGGGCACCAAAAAAACCCAAAAAAACAAACAAACAAAAAACCAACAAAAAGTAAGAATAGGGCTGGGGACATAGCTTAGTGTGAAGGCATTGGGATCAATCTTGAGTACCAGGAAAAAATAAAGACAGAAAAAAAGAGAAAAAGCACATAGAATACCTGAATACTCTTTACCTGATCTATTGGAAACAATTCACCTTCACTTGTGGACTCTATGAGTATGTGTGTATATGTGTATGGATGGTAGTTCTTGACAATTACATGTAATGTATATGTGACCCAGTGGTTATCAATGAATTTAACAGTGACAGAATTCCACCAAGTCACCTGATGTTTATAATGTCCTTCCTTAAAAGAGTCCCCCTCTAGCACTGTGTTCAGTCTAGGGTTGAGTACTGCACAGAGATGTTGTGTCATTTGAGTCCCAGTCTTTCACATTGGCACGGGGTGTGCCTTTTGGTGTGGATGCTTCTGCTGAGGAGTCTTCATCACTCCTGCCTTTTGACACAGTTGTCTGATGTTTCCACACGGTGAGATTGGGATATACAAACTTTTCCCTTTTTCTGCTCGCACACTCCCTACAGGATGATAGGGACTTCATATCAGACTGCATTGATGATCTCTATTAGAACAGATTTTGGGTGGGTTAAGATTGATCAGGGATGTCAGGTTAAAAATCCAGATCTCACCATAGTAAAGTTGGATTTTTGTCCTTAAAATCTGGAAGTAACCTGTGGAGTGACAATACAGCATTTACTAAGTATCTAGTTCCCCTTGATGCTTTTACCTAATTATTTTAACACATATTTGTGTGGCTGTGTATAAATTTACTGATAGAGAAAGCGAGCTCCTGAGACAGGAGGGGATCTGAAAGTGGATTGCCAATGAGGTCCACTTTTCAGAGGAGGTTTTATATAGCAAAATCACAAGGTGGGTACGGTGTGGGTCAGAACTATGATCAACCAATAACAAGTATAGCTGCCCAGGTAATACTGATCCAAAGGGGAAGCAGGTTACACAGCAAATGAACACAGAACAAAGACATCCCAGGACAGGGTGGATCCAGAGGTCCTGGTCACTCACCTGGGTAACTCATGTCTATATAGACTTTATTAGACCAATGAATATAATCTTCAGTTCATTGCTTATACCTCAGGGAGGTATATAGCTCTGGTCATTCCATCCTTATCCTGAGGCCTGGCGTCAATGGATGCGGCTCCAGTCATAGTTGCAATGTATTCTCATCTTCTTCACCGACTCCCCTGAGGGACCACCTTGTCTGACTTCCTATATTTCTACCTAACTTAGCTGTCTATGAGAGTAGGACACCAGTATTTCCAAGTATATTCACACATCATTTTTAACCAAACTGGATGCTTGCTCCACACTTGCAATACCTCATTTTGAAGTGCTTCAACAGTAGAGACACTGCTTTTTTCTCTGAGCTACCTGAAATTCCATGGCATGGACAAGCCTGTGTCCAGTTTCTCCTCCTGGACTTTTTTTTTTTTTTTTTTTTTTTTTTTTTGCCGATCCAGTGGGAGGTGTCAGTGCATCCTTGAGTATCCTTCACACTACATACGTGAAGGCTGATAGAGTCCAAAAGGTGGGACTGCTCTCAAAGGAAACATGCACTTTCAATGGAGATATACCACAAACCTGCCCTTCAAGAGTGATCCAGTTTACAGGCAAATGGACACCGAAGATGCTCTCATCGCCCAGAGCTTGCCCAATGCGGTCAGATTTCCCCGCTTTTCTAATCCATGTGTAAAACTGGTATTCGACCATGCTTTCCATTTACATTTATCTTATTACAGGTAAAGCGTACTGCTGCTTCTCTATTTGAAAGGCGAGGCTGTAAGAACTTACTTGGACGTCCAATCCAGAAGTTACTCTCTCCCTCTTGCCCCAACGCGACATGGCGTCCAGCGCAACTACTTCCGTGATCCCGGGGAGATAAAGTCGTCCCGGCCAGCATCAAAGATGGCGAATTTGCTCACAGCCTCTCTTCTGCGCAGGCTCTGCTAGTCCCCAATCGCCCACTCTCGATGGCCACAGCTCCTGCCGCTCTAGCCGCCGCTCTCGGTTGACGCTGCCGCCAGCCAATCGCAGGGCGCGCCGTGTGGTCCCGCCCGTGGATCAGCTGAGGGACGGCGATGTCTGTTGACAGCGGTGGCGGCCGTGCTGCCGGTTCCGGGGTCGGCGCGGGGCGTGGGGTGAGCAGAGGGTGGTGGGCGGAGGCCGCGGACGTGGGACGTGGGGCAAGCAGCGTAGGAGCGAAGGGCGGCGGCGGCCTGCGAAGCCTCTCCTGGGCTGGAGCTGCGCGTCCTCCTCAGCGGGGTTTCCGGGTCTCATAGATGTGAGTCCGATGGAGCCGCCCGGGGAAGACGAGCAGCCCCCGCTTCCGCAGCCTTGGGGCCGGCTTCTCCGCCTGGGCGCCGACCAGGGCGAGCCGCACGTCCTCCTGCGGAAGCGCGAATGGACCCTCGGGCGTCGGAGAGGTGCGGGGCGGCGGACCGGAAAACCGGAGCGGGGATCGGGGAAGGGGACCGAGGACTAGGTCGGGGCCCGAGCGGGGCTGGGATAGAGACCGGGGTGAGGGGCACTCGAGGTGCGAGCAGGACGAGGGCGGAGCGGGCGAAGCCCACCCGTCGGGGTGCAGAGCGCACAGTGCCTTCCGGTTCTTCTCACGAAGTGGCCTGTCATGTGACACGCGCCACTGACTCCTGAACGCTCAATGTAGATCACTGATTTCTCCCTACAACTTTATGAAGTTGTGCGCCACATCTTCCAGTTGTGGTAAACCTTCCGGAATGGGATTTTACGTTCATTATACTACAGAATTTCTTCTCTGACTGCAATGGAGTGAAATTAAAAATCAGTAACAATGAATATTGGAAAACTCACAGTAATGTAGAAATTAAATACCTTTTTTTCCTTTTGAGAGAATGGTTTAGTATAGTCCAGGCAGGCCTCAAACTTGCTATGTAGCCCAGACCAGTCTCTCTCAGTCGTCCTCTTCAGCCTCAGGAGAGCTGGGATTATAGGCATGTGGCACCATGCCCTGCCAGGAACTGATTTTTGATTGTTGTTGCTAGTTTTACACCTTACAAGATACCTCAAGCTATTTTTTTTTAAAATTTGTCTTTTTTTAGGAATATTAGATGCCAGTCTCAAATTTTTAATAGTTAATAGTTTTGAAAATGTGTCGTTATAAACTTTTGAAAAAAATGTGTTGTCTTTAACTGATAAACTAAAAGGTTTGGTGGAGAACAGGGACCCTGGAGAGAAGTGGTCTGGGTTTCCAGCCTGTCAGCAACGTATAACTTGGTTTGGATTAACAACATAACTTTCCAAGTCTTTATATCGACTTCATAGAGTTGCTGTGAGGGGCAAAGGAGACAATACATGAACTACTCAAAAGGAGCCTGGCTTATTGTTAGCATTTAATGTTAGCCACTGTTATAACAGGTTAACAAATGTTATTACTTGTTAAGACATTATGTTTTATGTTAAAACAAGGAGCAAAAACGTTGTAGAGTTAATCTGCTTTGTAGTAGAAATATTGTCAGTGAATTCATTAATAATGTTGCCAGAAAAACAGAGGTCCATACTACTGTAACAAAGTACCACATTCTGGATGGCTTCAACAATATAGATTGATTTCTCACAATTCTGGAGTCTGAGAAGTCCAAGCTGGCTACTTTGGTCTCTGCTTGCAGACATCTGGATTCAAAGGCTTTTTCAGATGTGTGTTTCGCAAACATTTCCACCCATTCTGTAGTTTGTTCTTCAAGTGTCTTTTGAAGAAAAGATACTTGATTTGGTGAATGTTAGCTTATTAATGTTTTTCTTTCTGTTATTCTTTTTGTGTCCTATCCGAGAAGTCCCTGCATCACTGAGATTTTCTCTGGTTTTCCATTGAAAGTTTCATAGTTCTGAGTGCAAGTTTCATAGTTTTGAGTTTCACATTTCTCTATGACTGGCCATCCTTACACCAATACCACCACACTGTCTTAATTACTGATATTTAATGGTAAATCAACCAAGTAATTAACCTTCCAGCTGGTTCTTTTTAAAAATTGTTTTATTCTAAAATTTTCCCTGTGAACTTTAGGGTCAGCTTGTTGGTTTCTACAAGGCTTCTGGGATTTTGATTGGAATTATGTTGAGTCTTTGAAGCAGTCCAGGAGAAAACTGGTGACTTAATAGCATTGATTCTTCTGACTCCTGCTGTCAGCACTCCTCTTCAGACCAGTGTTGCTCGAATGCACATTGCCATGACTTCTTATGGCAATTGCCAGGTGTTATCCACTTAATCCTTTGGCTGCCCAGGTGGTGGCTCCATGTGTTTTGGGCCTGGGAACCTGTCCTGTGAACCCAGGATCTTTAGGGAGCTTGGGGAGGTGTCCATGTCCTTTACCCATTTTGTGTCCTCTCTTCCTCCTTTGGGGGCTATGGTAGTGAGTGCTATGCATGTGCTTTGGCTGGGTCCATTGGAGTACTAAATGAGCTATGAGAATACCATCATGCAGAAGCTCAGCAACCACCTAGCCTTCCATCTGGGTGTGCCCAGAAGTAGACCTAGAGGCAGAGGTCTGAGGCTGGCACCAGAAACAAACGTGGGCTCTCCAGTGACCACAGCCACTACTACAAGACCATCGAGGACCTGGAGGGCAAGATTTTTGGTGCCACTATGGAGAACTCAGATTATCCTGCACATTGATAGTACCACCAATCTGGCTGCAGATAACATCGGAATCACTTTTGAGATGAATGAAGCAAGCCCTGCCTCTGGGCATAGAGGCTGACATCAGTGATCTGCTCAAAGTGTTGGACTAGTTACCCTTCCCAGGACCAACCCAAAGATGGAAATTGAAGGCCTAAGGGAGGAGTTTTCTGTTTGGGAGAAGAAGGACCACAAATAGAAATCAGTGCCCTGAGGGCCAGGTGGGTAGCCAGGTCAGTGTGGAGGTAGAGTCTGTTCCTGGCACTGAGCTCACTAAGATTTTGAGTGATCCAAGAAGCCAATATGAGATCATGGCTGAGCATGGGAAGAATTCCAAACTGGTTCACCAGCTAGATTAAGGAGCTGAACCAAGAGGTTTCTGGTCACACTGAACAGCTCCAGATGAGCAAGTCTGAGGTTACGAAGCTGTGGTGTACCCTCCAGGAT
This sequence comes from Hystrix cristata, assembly GCA_004026905.1. NCBI lineage: Eukaryota > Metazoa > Chordata > Mammalia > Rodentia > Hystricidae > Hystrix > Hystrix cristata. Next base: position 85,719 of record PVJO010003644.1, on the reverse strand, counting down.
CTTGAGATGAAGCTACAGTTATAGCTCAGTGTGAAATTCGTCCCAGAAGGCATGTTGGCAGAGACAGAGGCTTGCCTTGGAGCCCAGCTCACGCAGGGCCAGACACTGATCAGCAGCACAAAAGCCCAATCTGGGGACATGTGTGCTGACGCCAAGCTGCAGAACCAAGCATCAAAGACATCAAGTAGTGGCTGGAGCAGTACTTTGCTACCTACCAGAACCTGCTTGTGGACCAGGATGCATACTCCAATACCCTGGCCATCTCAAGGTCCTCTGATCCAGCAGGATTCTGGACTCTTGCCCTCCTTTAATGGAGTTTCCCTTGGTCAGGGGGTAGGAGAGGGACACTTAGCTCTGGCTCTTCCCCTGGCCTGCCAATAAAACTGTGGCCAGTGGGAAGAAAACCAAAACAATATTGATTCTTCTTTATGTAGATACTTGGGTCAGTAATGGCTCAAGGCTCAGGCCAGGGCTGGGGATGTAGCTCAGTGACAGAACACTTGTCTAGCATGCTTGAGGCTCTAAGTTTAATTCCTAGTACCACCAAAAAGAAAAAAAAAAAAAAAAAACAAAAAACTCAGGCCAAAGGTTGAGGTTAAGGTTGTGATTCCACATGGAACATTTTTAGAAATAAATTTGATTGGTTACTGTCTCCTTGCCAAATACTTTAGTTTTAAGTTGCATTTAATTCTTGCAGTATCTTTATGGAGAACCATAGACTACTATTATAAACAACAGTGGTCAGGAATTACAAATAATTTTCTAAAAACTTTTGTACTTTTGATTTAAAGTAGGAGCAATTAAACTGGGCATGATGGTGTATGCCTGTGATCCCAGCACTTGGGAGGTTGAGGTAGGACGATTGCTGAGAGTTTGAGGCCAGAGTGGGCTATATACCGAGTTCAGAGCCAAGCTGGACTATGTAGTGAGACACTGTTTCAAAACCCAAACAAACAAAAAAGGAGCAATTATATATTGGAGAATTTCCCTTCCCTCCTTGCATTAAATGAAGATCTGACTGTATCCTACTTTGGATGCTTTCCCCTTCTGCTCTTTATTTTCTTGTACATGTGCCCATGATGATTTGCTGAGATTTTCCATGACTGTTTTTTTCATTGCTTCACCTAGAGGTGTTTTTGTGATGATTTATGAAACCTTAGGTTACACAGTGGAAAACATTAAGGACTAAGTTAAAACCGTAAAGAGTTCATTAAGCCCCTTAGTTTCATTTCAAGTTCTGATAATATTTATCAGACTGTCCATGTATGTATATCATAAAATTGTGCTGAAGCATCAGGCATGGGAATGCACACCTGTAATCTTAGCACTCTGGGAGGCTGAACTGGGGGATTCAAAGTTTGAGCTCAGCCTGGGCAACTTAGTGACTTAGGAGACCCTGTCTCGAAGTTTAAAAAAAAAAATAAAAGTCTAAAGGTCTGGAGATGTAGCTCAGTGTGAAGATCTTGGGTTCACTTCCCAGTACCACCAAAAACAAAAACTGCTCTGAAGACCCAGCATTTAGTGCTTGCTTTGGCAGCACATATACTGAAGACCTACCACTTGGGAGACTGAGGCAGGAGGATTTCAAATTTGAGGCCAGCCTGGACTACATAGTGAGACTTTGTCTCAAAAAAGCAATGAAGGAGTTGGGGTTTTAGCTTAGTGGTAGAGTGCTTGCCTAGCAAGTGCCAGGCCCTGAGTTCCATCCCCAGCACCACCGCCCACCCCCCCATGAAAAAACAGCCAAATTGTTCTGAAGAAGTTGTGGTCGTGATGGGTCATCTTCTAGGTAATGGGGTTCAAGAAGGTTCAGGACACAGCCCTCCTTTTACTTTGGGTTAAACACTTAGCTACGTAAGTGTTCTTAAGTGTGGGCACTTTGTCACATAATTTGGTAAAGCAATGGCAGTAGAGTTCACAGAACCTCAGTCATTTCCATTGTCTTCCTTTCCTCTCTGTTTTAGGTTGTGACCTCTCATTCCCCAGCAATAAACTGGTCTCTGGAGATCACTGTAAAATTGTAGTGGATGAAAAATCTGGTCAGGTGACACTGGAAGATACCAGGTGAGCACTTTCTGAACTTCTGTTTCCTCTTGTAGTTTAGGAAAATGATAGCTATATGTTTTAGGGTAGTAACTGTAGCTTGCATTTTCTGATATAATATGTAGCTTGCTTTCTATGATATATATCATAGTGTATTTTCTGGTTTCTAGAATGGAGTCTGGGATATTGCTTTGTTGCCTACAGACCTTGAATTCAAATTAAATCACATATGGCTCAGAAGCCGGGCTGGGTAGTACACATCTGTAATCCCAGCTACTCAGGAGGCTGAGGCAGGAGGATTTTAGGTTCAAGGCCAAACCTGGGCAATTCAGTGAGACCATGCCTATCTCAAGATAAAAAGGACTGGGATGTAGTTTAGTAGTAGAGTGCTTGCCTAGCATGTCTGAGGCCCTGTAGGCAAAGCCCAGTACCACAAAAATTAAATAATTTAAAATATGGCTCAGAAATAAGACTTTTTGGTTTTTTGAGACAGGGTCTCACTGTGTAGGTCAGACTGGCCTTGAACTCAGTGTGTAGCCTAGGCTGGCCTCAAACTCACAGTGAACCTCCTGCCTCAGCCTCCCAAGTGCTAGGATTACAGATGTGCACCACCATGCCTGGCCCAGAAATGAGACATTTTTTAGACACTGATAGCTAGGTGTGGTACTGCATACTTGTAATCTCAGTTATTCAAAAGTCTGAGGCAGGAGGATTGCAAGTTCAAACCCAGCCTGGGCAATTTAGCAAGACCCTGTATCAAAAATTTTTTTGGAAAGTGGTGGGGATATAGCTCACTGCCGTAGTGCTTGCCTAGCATATGTGAGGCCCTGGATTTGATTCCTAGAGAAATGCAAATTAAAACAACACCAAGATTCCATATTAGTTCAGAAAAAATGGCTGTTATCACAAACTCAAAAAACAAGAAATGAGGTTGGAGACTGTCTTTTCTAGTTACTTTTCTCTTGTTGCTGAGACAAAGTACCAGACACCCAAAGTTAGGGGAAGAAAGGTTTATTTAGCCCACAGTTTGTAGAGGTTTCAGTCCACAGTCAGCTGGGTCCAAGGCAGATGGGCAGAAGGCAGCCAGGTAAGCAAGGAATACAAACAAGGGGGCCTAACCAGCTTCTTCCTGTACCTTATATCTTATCCAGGCTGCTAGGATTAGGGCGGTGCTAAACCAATCAGTGGATTGATTTAGTAATCACACATCCTTAATCCCAGCATCACACACTCTAGATCCAGGTATCTCTTACCATGTGAGGCTTTGGGGGGACGTCTAGACACGACCCATAACAGAGACTTAGCTCAGTAGTAGAGCACTTGCCTAACAAGTGTAAGGCCCTGAGTTTGATCCCTAGCACCAAAAAGAAAAAAAGAAAGAAAGAAAGAAAATTGCTGCTGAGCTTGTGGAGGAAAAGGGAAAAAGGAACCCTTCTAGACTATTGGTGGGAATGTAAACTAGCAGTACACCCTCTTTGGAAATCAGTATGGAAATTTGTCAAAAAACTAAAAATAAAAATTCTGTTCAACTCAGCTATACTACTTCTGGATATACTCCCAAAAGAATTAAAGACAGTGATACATATATACCTATTTGTATAGCAGCACAACTCACAAGAGCTGAATCTTGGAAAGGCCCTATATGTTCATTAACAGATGAATGGATAAAGAGAATGTATATTCACATAGTAGAGTACTACTCAGCCCTAAAGAAGGATAAATTTGATCCATTTGTAGAAAAATGAATGCACCTTGATACCATAGTGCTAAGCAAAATAAGACAGAAGGTTAAATATCACATGGTTTCTCTTATAAGAAAATTAAATTATGAATGAAGAGCAAGATAAAAGATAATAGAAAATGGAGGTAGACCTTTTACAGATGGGAAGGGAATCTGCTGATGGAAGGAGAAAGGAGAGGGGATAGGGAAGTACTTTCTGCACAGTAAAGGACTAAGATGGGACATGTATGTATACCAACTCCACAGGATGAATGCATTCGTTATGTATTACAAACAGGTACTAATTAGAAAACAACCTGTTTGGAGCTGTCTGCTTAGGTTGAGCCTGGCTTCACCAGAGTGGCTGGATGACAAATTAGTTTCCTATGGCTGTTACAATAAATTACCATAAACTTGGTGGCTTTAAACAACACACATGTATTGTCTTACAATTGAGGAGGTCCAAAGTCCCGCACAGGTCTCACTGGACTAAAACTAAATTCTAGTCAGGTCTGGTTCCTTTGGAGGATTCAGGGAGAATCTGTTCCTGCCTTTCCAAACTTGTAGAGATTCCACATTCCTAGACAGGGACAAGCTGGAACAGAAGGGCATAGTCTAGGCGGAGAGGCCCATGTGGATGGAGGCCCAAAGGCCCAAGGACTGTAATCAGAGCAGACGGTGCATGGAAAGCCATACCAGGGCATATGCGCAGCCCAGGAACAGTGGGAGAAGCCAGCAGGAGAGGGCCCAGCTGCAGGATGGTGGCCAAGGTCAGCAAACCAGGGCTGTACTGCCTGTTATGAGCTTGACTGGAACATAGCCATTCCTCTTTTTATATTCCATCCTTGGCTGCTTTTACACCACAGGGGCAGAGTCAAGCAGCCGGACAGAGACTTATTACTTACTGTCTGATCCTTTACAGAAAGTGCTGTCATTCCTTGACCTCAGTGAGCTGTGGTGAAAGTCTGCTTCTCTAGATTCTGTCCACTAGTGGTAGCCCAGAAACTGTCTCTTAGGAGGGGTCAGTGCTTATCTGAGCAATGAAATGATCAAGGTCCTGGCTGTCCACAGGAGAAAGACCTGTGGGCAGGCTAAGTGAAGCTCAGATAGGCTTAGAAATGGAAACATAGTGCTGCTCATGAGGCCTCAGTATCCAGCAGGTGGTACCTGGATGAGATCCTGCCATTGGAGCAGCAGAAATGTTAAAACACTCATTAACATGGTATGGTTGCTAGTTTGTGAAAAATTGAATTATAGACAAGCTTTTTTCAAGAGAATTATAACTTGGTACATGCGTATGTACATTACTATTCCTGTGAGCATTTTCAAAGTGGTGATATTGAGCCAATTTCCTAATGGTGGCAGGAAAATTAACCTCAAGTTATTTTGAATAGGAAAAATTATGGCTTTTTTTCTTTTCAGCACCAATGGAACAGTAATCAACAAATTGAAGATTGTTAAGAAGCAAATTTGCCCTTTACAGACCGGTGATGTCATCTACCTGGTGTATAGGAAGAATGAGCCGGAACACAGTAAGAGGAAATCCCACTGGGGTCAGGCACATACCTGGGTGCGGTGGTGAGAGGAGCCCAACTGAGGCCAGGAAACATTCTCAGAAAGTATGTTGGAACAGTTACAGTGGTTTATATTCCCTTTACCATCCATGCCGATTCGTGATGTGAGCAGCTGAAGAATGGAAGTGTTGACTTTGTGGTCAGAGCCTTGCTCCAAGAATGCCACCATGATCATGAGCAGTGCATCTCAAAATGGCAGCCACAGAGGAGGAACAGGAATGGGTTGTGAGGTACAGCAGAAGAGCTGGAGTTGTGAGCTGTGAAATCCAGGAATAGGGCCCTGGAGGTTCTGGTTATGGAGACATACAAGAGACAGCAAAGATGAACCTGGAAACAGCTCCAGGAGATGATGTTTGTATTGTGGGAGAATGATGTAGGACAGGACAGTTAGGGGGCTCCTCTGAAGATCATCCTGAAATACTTGGAGGTCACTGTAAGATCTTCATCAGGAAAAGGAAGAAGGAGATAGGTACTTTTCATTGTAAAACCAGCCCCTTGTTGCAAAACAGGGTCTTGTATCTACATCTTTCAGTGGCTTGCAGTTATAAGAAAGCACAGATGGTTCACTTTAGCTTGCCTCCCAAGGCATTTTCCCCTGAGGCTTGCCTGTGCAAGCTGGTAAAAACGTGTCACTTGTGTTGGGACCTCCTAAATTGGTGATGTTACCAGCTGATAAGCGAGGATAATTGACAGATGGGTGGTCTGTGACATGACCAGAGGCAACAGAAGAGAGATGAGCTCACACTTCACAAGTGGCCACCATACTGATTTATTTCCTTTTAGATGTGGCATACCTCTACGAATCTTTAAATGAAAAGCAAGGCATGACCCAGGAATCCTTTGGTAAGTGAGTTGCTGGCCAAGCCACGAACGTGCACAAAGGCTTTTAAACTCTTGGAACAGCCGTCACCCTCTTCTGTGTCTCCTGAGCCCTGAGCATGTGCTCTTTTCTCCTCTTTTGTGCTTGCAGAAGCCAATAAAGAGAATATGTTCCATGTGACCAAAGATACCTCAGGTCCAGGGTGGGGTGACGACCCCCAGGTCCCACCACCATTGCTCGCTGCCCAGGAGTGCTTGGAAGAACCACAGCCATCGACATCAACATCAGACCTCTTCCCCACAACCTCTGCCTCTTCCTCAGAGCTGACCTGTGCAGGGCGAGAACATTCCTCCGGCTCAGGTGAGAGGGAGGTCACAGTCTCACAGCTTCTAGTTCATTGATCCTTAGCTGTGTTGTCACGGAGACAGAAAAACCACTGCAGAGAGTTCTCCATTGTAAGAGTTCTGACGGCAGAACTTCCGGTGACTTGTTCCACAAGGAGAAATCCTGAGGTTTGAGGACTGTGGTACCACGGTATTTTTTAGCTTTATTGAAATATAATTCATATATCATAAATATTATGAAATTAAAGTGTACACACATCAGTCGTTCTTAGTGTATTCACAGGGTTGTGTGACCATCACCACTAATTCCAGAACATTTCTGTCTCCCAAATGGAAACCCATGTATCTGTGGATTTGCCGGTTCTGGACATCGCATGCACACAAAATCATATATTGTGTTTTTTCGTGACTAGCTTCTTTTACTCGAGGTAATGTTTTCAGGTTTTTTGAGATGTCGATTTGGGGAAAATGGTGTTTCTGCTTGTTACGCTCCTTCATCTTCAGTGAAGTTTTATAGCTTTTGTCACCTTGTTTTGGGCATATTCTTATTTATTTCTAGAATACTTGGTTTTCCCTCCTCACATGGATAGCAGTCTGTAGGTTTCTCCTTACAGGCCAGTTAGGATGTGTTTGTATGTGACAGAAAAGCTATTCTCATAACAAAAGTTAAGAAACACAGCTCAAGTTCAGCTCAACAGATCACTATGCCTCTAGAGAGGGCCTGCCCATCTGTCCACCCAAGCTGCCTTTGTCTCAAGTGTGTCAAGATATCTCAAGGTTTCAAGATGACTGCCAGAGGTATAGGCCGCACACCACATTCATTAGCAGGAACCAGGGGAGTCTGTGCAGACAGGATCTCTGTTCCTAATGGTTCCGTCCATTGGTTGGCAGCAGCAAGAGAACCCTCTTCCAAAGGACAGCTTCTTTAATTCTTGCCAGCTGGCTGGCTGCTCCGCTTCGAGATGCTCCTTCTGGTGGTGCTTGGGATTAATGCAGGGCTATACAAGCTAGTGCTGTATTGCTGAGCCACACCCTGGCTCCCTTTCTTTTTTCATTTCCTTAAGTTTTCTAGTGGGACTTGTGGAAGAGGAGGCAGGAAATGCAGGAATTCAGTATGTCATCTTAAAACTGGAAATCTTTTCCTGAGCTATCTGGACTTCGTTTTGGTTAATTTGGCTTTCTTGCTTCCTAATACTGTCAGTCTTCTCACAAGCAGCCCAACTTTTCCTCCCTGAGGCCTGAGCAGCTCCCTCTTCCCAGGCCCCTTGGATAAGCCAGAATCTCCAGCAGCAAGATGTTCCCAGCTGCATGCTTCACTCTTTCCCAGTTGATGGCATCCCAACCATCTGAGGAATGACACTGTCTTAGTCACTTTCCTCATCACTGAGACACAGTACCCGACAGCCATACTTAAAGAAGGAAAGGTTTATTTGGGCTCATATTTCAGTGCATAGTCAGCTGGCTCCAAGGCAGGACAGCATGGCAGACATGCATGATGGAGGAGAGCTGAGGAGGGCTGCTCAGGGCATGATGGCAGAGAAGCAGAGAGAGAGAGAAAAGAGAGAAGCCAGGGAGAGAGATGAGTCCTTTTAGGTCATGCCCCCAGTGGCCTCCCTCTCTCAACCAGACCCCTGCCTCCTAAAAGCAAGTCAGCTGTACACCTCCATAATTCAGTCACCTTCCAAAGGCCCTGCCTTTGAGCGCATGAAGCTTTAGGGAGACATCTAGATATAAACCATAACAGACATTGTGAGGCTGTAACTTCTCAGGACACACCACACATGGAGGGGCTTCTTGTCATTGAGGATGCTTAGCTGCAAAAACAGCTGAGACAGGGTTGGGGATTTAGCTCAGTGGTTAGAGTACTTGCCTTGCAAGCACAAGGCCCTGAGTTTGATCCCCAGCACCAAAACAAAAACAAAAAAAAATTGTAAGAAAAGGAAGTTAAAAAAACAAAACAAAAAAACAGCTGAGACAGTGAGTGCCTCAACTGTGAGATGTGCAGCTTAGATCATACCAGCAGTGTACACCATAGCTGCAGCTTCTCAGAGTCTTTTGATTTACCTCTGCTTTAGCATCATTACCTCAGATTGATGAGTGGAAGAAGATACAGTGGTTTTAAGATGAAAACATGCCAGATAAGAGTAACTGTCTGGCTGGGGATTTAGCTCAGTGGTTAGAGTGCTTGCCTAGCAAGCTCAAGGCCCTCAGTTCGATCCCCGGCACCAGGAAAAAAAAAAAAAAAAAAAAAGAATAACTGTCTGGATGGCTGCATTCTTACAAGCTCTCCAGGCGAGTGTGCACTTCACACACTGTCTTGGTTCCCCAGAACCCAGACAGGGTCCAGCAGGGAAATGTCTGGCTCCCAGCTGGATCCAGCATCTGTTGCTGACCCACAGGATGACAGCCCAGAGAGATGCAAAAGTATAGTTCAGTTCACTTCTGTCTTACTCATTTTCAGTAATATTCTAATTTCATAAAAAGGGTAGGGCAACCATAAATTGTATAATTCTTTTTTTTTTTTTTTCGGTGCTGAGGATTGAACTCAGGGCCTTGTGCTTGCAAGGCAAGCACTCCAACCACTGAGCTAAATCCCCAGCCCCAACCCCTATAATTTAAAAAAAATGAAAATTTCCTATCTATATGTCTGAGTATATGCATACTAAGAAAATAATTTTACAATAGTTAATACGGAGTGTCTGCCAGTTGTGAGATAGTGTGATAATTGCTTCTTGGTTTTTTTTGTCCTTAGCAGCTTTTGTTGAAGTATGACCCTTGATAACAATCTGACAGGCATATCTATGTCAGCTGAGAAGGCAGTGGCAGAGGACTCAATTAGAGAAGCAATAAGATTCAGAAAAATAATAGCTTTCAGTACATGAGATAGATAATCCCCACCATTATTCAGCAAATACCAGTTATCTATGCAAACTCCCCCTGTCCCACACCCCTGCCCTTAAAGATCTACTAATCTTCAAAAAATACAAATGTGCTCTTAGAGCAATACTGTTGGCATAGACAACTAACTCCTCTGGCAAAGACAGTGGGAGTTGCCAAAGCACTAGATGGCCACTTCCACCTGAGGGTAATTGCTTTTGGAGGGGAGTCTGGAGGGGTCTGGGGATTGATGATTGCTTTTTATAAGTTACAGGTTAATCCTCCCCATGATGAGGCCTGTCAGAGGAGGGCTGTCACTATAATCTTTGTTCTTTGTTTTGGAGATAAGCCCATCTTAATATAGAGGAATTTTTTTTTTTTGATGGTACTGGAGATTGAACCCAGGGCCTTTGCACCGAGCTATATCCTAGGCCTTTTTTATTTTGAGACAGGGTCTTGCTAAGTTACTTTTGATGCAGACAAATTGGAACCTGTCTTGTTTGACCTTTCACAGGCCCTGGAGGTGCAGGTATCCCTCTGAAAGGATGTGGTCCATTTGTGGCAAGTGATGAACCCTCTAGCCTCACTTCAGCTCTCCCAGACAGAGAAGGCGCACCCTTTTCTTTGTCAGGGCCCCAGGATGAGGAGGATTTGGAGCCCATTAAGAAGAAGATGAAAGAAGGTCAGAGTCCTGCAGCTCCGTGCATCCTTTGCCCTCTTGTGAGCTCCTCAGGAGCCGCTCAGGCCACTGACCCACTGGTGCTCTGCGCCACAGTGGCTGTTGTCCTTGGTGAGCTGCACTTTGCAGAATCACGTGGACCCTGCCTTGGCTCTCTGTCTCAGACTGACACCTGTAGCAATTTACATTTTCTGAATGAAAAAATCTAGGCATTTTCTTTCTGATTTGCATGGTCTGGATAGAATTGTGTTCACTACCAGGCTATCCCAGCACCACCCACTACAAAAATAAATAAAACTAAAATGATCTTTGATGACCTATATTTGTGTAAATAGAAAATAACACACCAAGAAACCACGTATGATGGTACACACCTATATTCCCAGCCCTCTGGGAGGCTGAGGCAGGAGGATTGAAAGTTCAAGCCCAGTCTGGATAACTTAGCGATTTAGCAAGACCTTGTCTCAGAAGGGGCTGAGGATATAGCTTATAGGAAGGCCTAAGTTCAATCCCCAATATTGCATAAAAACAGGAGAAAGAGCATTTTAAAGCTTCTGGTGCCAGGCGTGGTGGTACATGCCTGTAATCTCAGCACGTGGGATGCTGAGGTGAGAGGATCACTGTGAGTTTGAAGCCAGCCTGGGCTACATAGCAAAGATCCTGTCTCAAAAAAAAAAACAACAAACGAACAAACAACCACTTCTGGGAGTTGGAAATTTAGCTCAGTGGTAGAGTGCTTGCCTAGCAAGTGCAAGGCCCTGAGTTCAATCCCCAGCACCGCCCCCTCCAAAAAAAAAAACAACATAGCTTCTGGTGCTATGTTAAGAGTCTCTGCTTTCCATCATATTTCTGTATGCACAAGGATCATGTTTGTTTTTGTTTGTTTAAACTAAAATGGCATTTACATAAATAATGTTTAACGACTGGTTTTATCTGTTTGTTGTTTTGGTTTGTTTTGAGATGAGGTCTTGCTGTGTTGCCCAATTGGCACCTTCCTAGGTTCAAATGATCCTTCTAGCCAGACATGCTGGTACACTCTTGTCATCTCAGCACTTGGGAGGTTGAGGCAGGAGAATCTCAAGTTTGAGGCCATCCCAGGGTATATAGCAAGTTTAAACAAACAAGCAAACAAACAAGCAAAAATCCTTCTTTACTCTCCCAACCATCCCAAGTAGCTGGGACTATAGGTGTGTGTCACTGTGCCCAGCTTGGTAAGTCACTATTCTTCTAAAACAACCTAGACATAGCAGAATATGAGACTTACTTGGGGCTTTCTTAAAAATACCCTGTATAAATGCAAACCCATGGGAAGGGTTGTGTGGCTTCTGCTGCTGCCAGACAGTCCACAGGGTGAAGTATTCTTTAAGGTCGAGGTGTATGTCGATGTCCTCCCTGGCTGTGGCAATCAGAACTCATCCCTTTCTCTTACAGATGAGGAGCTAGATCTGAAGCTGCCCTTGGTGGTCACAGACCAATGTAGAAATGCCCAGGCCACCCCTGAGGACACCAGAGCTGCCACGGTGAAGCCAGACAAGATGGAGGAGACGCTTACGTGCATCATCTGCCAGGACCTACTGCATGACTGTGTGAGGTACACTTGCCTCCAACCCCAGGCTGGCCCCTGGGGAGCCCTGAGGCTGTGTGACCCTTGACCTGTGGGAGGAGAAGAGAGTGGATGAAACCAGCCTTTGGTTCTCACTGGCCTGGGACTGTGGAGGTTGCCCTTTTTGTTCTACTCATGTGGCCAACAAGGAGAAACCCTGGAGCCTAGAGACCAAGGCTGTGGAACCCTCAAGACTCTGGGCAGCATCGGTTTTGACTGACATGAGTCATGGGTAACCAGGCAAACCTGGCTGCTACCTAGCAGACAGATCAAATGAACTATACCATATTTTGTATGTTCCCTGGTTAAAGAAACAATATAAGTGTCAGAATGAATGTCCCAGACGTTGCTTTTGTATGAGAGCCTGGGATATGGAACCTACCCAAGTTTCAGCCTGAAATACTCATTTTATCTGTCATTTGCATTCCTGAAGTCACTGTCTGCTCTCCAGAGTCACTTTTAAAAACAGAGGCCCAGTGGGCTGTAGCTTTTTATCAACTAAGACTGAGCTGAAGTATTTTAGGTTAGATGGTGCAGAGACCCATAGTTAGCCCATGGCTCAGATCCAGCCTGCTCTTCTAGTGGAGGGTCTGCTGCAGATCTGGTCCCAGGGTTCTAGGGCAAGTCCTCGGAGGCTGCGTCTGGAAAGGTATCCTTGTTCTTCCAGTTTGCAGCCTTGTATGCACACATTCTGTGCAGCCTGCTACTCTGGCTGGATGGAACGCTCATCCCTGTGTCCTACATGCCGCTGTCCAGTGGAGCGGATCTGTAAAAACCACATCCTCAACAACCTCGTGGAAGCGTACCTCATCCAGCACCCAGGCAAGTGGGTTGGCTACCCAGTTCTCTCCTGTCTTCAGGGGCCAGGGTGTGAGGGAAGCTCTGCCCACCCTGGGTTGTATCTCCCTGGTAATTTTCACTGCCAATGAATGCTGTGTGTCCTTTGAATCTAGATAAGAGTCGCAGCGAAGAAGATGTGCGCAGTATGGATGCCAGGAATAAAATCACTCAAGACATGCTGCAGCCCAAAGTTAGGAGATCTTTTTCTGATGAGGAGGGGAGTTCAGATGAGCTGCTGGTGCTGTCAGATGTTGACAGTGAATCCTCAGACATTAGGTAACTTCTGTGCTGGCTCAGTGTGGGATGTGGGAGCTAGAGGTGTGGTCTGTACTGTGATTAAGAGTTAGCTGCGGGTGGGCAGCTGGGGCCTTAGCAGCTGAGTTCCTTAATGGTTTCCACTTGTTTTCTGGTGCTGGCACATGGCCAGACCTGATGTTTTCTGGAGTAGCCACAGGCAGGGTGTGAGCCCTGGGTAGCCACAGTGGGTCCTGTACCCTCCTCCAACCACCAACAGTTGCTCAGACTCCAAGTTGTGGGCCTTCATTTACTGCTGTATCAGAGGATCATGATTGTGTTAGTTTTCCCCATGCAAGTACACTTAATCCTTATAGTTTATTTAATGACCATGAAGTACTCCACAATAAATGGCAGTATAAACATTTATGGGGCAGCAGAAAAAGCACACTTCCCTGGCTGAGAGCACACAACACTGCAAGACCTTGTTTTATCTTCCGACACCCTGATGTTTTTTAGCTCTGAAGTCCAGGATTTGCATTTTGGGCCAAGGCCAGGATATTTAAAAAGACACTTAAAAAAATCCTAAACTTTTATTATTTTTATTACTTTTTATAAAATTTAGTGGTGGTGATCAAGAAAAAGAAGAAAGCCAAAAATCACTTTTAGTGTCAATGTTTTTTTCTTTTTTAATTTTTAAAAAATGTTTTTGCAGTGCTGGAGATGGAATCTGGGGCCTTGCAAATGCTAGGCAAACTTCTGCCACTGAACCACACCCCTAGCATCAGTGTTAACGTTTTATTATAGCCATCAAGTCATTCATGTATGTATTCATACATGCGTGTTTTTTAACAAAATAAAACATAGTATACCAATAAGTATTCTTAAAGAGATGGGATTGTATTATACTCAGGATGCTGATATTTCCCAATATTTTGCATTTGGAAACAGTGCTACTGGACATGTTCTTATGCTTAAATTATGCATGTCACCCACAGTTTGACTAAGAGAAATATACAGACCTGAAACAGTCAAGTTAAGAGTGACTAGGAATTAGACCTTGCTGGACTTTGGTATGCGAGTTATCGCCCATCAGAAAGATCACACTGACACCACTCTACCAGGAACACAGGGGCAATACCCTTTGCACTTAGTGGGAGAAAAAGAGATGACTTTTTTATTTACCTTTTTCCTTACAAATGGAATTGTTCATCCCTTTCACTGTATTTTTATTTTATTTGGTGAAGTCCTACCTTTCTTCCCTCGTTTTTTGTTTCTGGCCATTGGTTTGAGGTTAGAAAGGCAGCTTCTGATAGGTAAGAATCATGTATGCTTTTTCTGTGGACTCTTTTTTTTTTTTTTTTTCCCACTCTGGATAACTTAGACTTTTTTCTAGTAGTTTCTGAAGTAGATGCGAAGTGCAGTGGTTACAAGTGACTCAGGAAAAAAAACTGACTTAGGGCAGTGAGGGACCAAGCAGATGAGCACTGAGGGCTCTTGCTGGCCTTGGGAATTGTGTGTTGTGCTCTTGTTTTGATAAGAGGAAGACACACCTGTCCTGGGTAAACCAGTAGTACCTCAATGTGGGTCTTATCTCACCATCAGAGGAGGGAGTGAGCAGCTCCAGGAATTGGTGTGGAGTGAGAAATGGAGTGGCCAGCATGCAGTGGCCGTGATCCTCACCCTTAAACTCCTGCCGTGTGTGGTTCTGGGCAGTGCCTTCACCAACAAGAGAGGTTGGGCTGGGAAAAGGGGCCTCTTCCTTTCCACATGCCAGGTGACAGTGTGGTTGAGCGGGCTAGAGCTGAGGCCCAGCAAGGGGAAAGCATGTGATGCTGCTGCCCAGTCTGGGATTGGTGCCGGGCCTGCCCATATGTGGCCCTAGCTCTTCCTGTTCTCTTCCTGCAGCCAGCCGTACATCGTTTGCAGGCAGTGTCCTGAGTACAGAAGGCAAGCAGTACAGCCCGTTTCCTCCCCACCACCGGGCAGCATGCCAGGGACCCCACAGACCCTTGTAGGGGATGCACCATCCACCTCCACCAGCTTCACCACAGGTGAGATGCAGTGGCTCGCCACATGCTTGTCCTTTGTGTTTGTGTCTTTGTTGGACTTCAGATTGTTTGGGTTTCCTGTACTGTGCATTGCCCACCCACCCTGTCCCACACCTCCCCTGCCTCCATGACCCTTCTGCCTCTTGTAGTTTCTTGCTTTTTGTAACCAGTGTTGTTAAGAAATCAGATAAATAACTATTTGTGGGTTTTCCCTGTTGGCCATGTCTGAGAATTAACAGTCCTGATTTAAACACTTAGACTCACCCTAGTCCACTGTCATGGAGCAACTGATGTCCCCCAGTGGGGTTTGCCAAAACCAAATTGCTGATCACATATCTATCCCTCATATAAGAGGCTGGCTGTATCCATCAGTGGCTGCTAAGATCCCAGAACTTGTCAATCTCCACATAGTTACCTGTTTCTGGCAGGTGGGTCTCCAGATGCCATCAAGAAAAGCAAGGGAGGGGTTGGGGATTTAGCTCAGTGGTAGAGTGCTTCCCTAGCAAGCACAAGGCCCTAGGTTTGATCCATAGCACCAAAAAAGAAAAAGAAAGAAAGAAAAAGAAGCAAAGGAGGCTGGGTATGGCTCAGCTGTAGAGCACATGCTGAGCATGTGCAAAATCTTAGGTTTTATCCCCAGCACCAAAAAAAAAAAAAGGAGAGCTGGTCAGGGGCATGTGGCATCATAGCTCTTGGCCCTGTCCTTTGTGCCATTCTGTGTTCCCTGCAGAATGGAAAGATGGCCCAGTGGGCTTTGGCCTCTTGGCCATGGTTGGTGAGGAGGCCACCCAAGGTTTGTGCCTCCAAGCTACCTTCTTGACCACCCCACTGGAATCTGTGGATGGGACAAGCAAGGCAGTGCTTGGCATAGGCTTTGGAGCTCAGCCACAGCCTGGGTTTGACGTTGCCACTCAGAAGCTCCTTCCTTTGCATAATGGGGACCCATCAGTGGCTCCTTTAGGAGCCTTCAGATTACTTATTGGGAATGCGTGTTGTACACAGAGGGTGCTTGAGTCCCCACAGGTGCTCAGTGACCTTAGCAGTGTGTGTGGTGGTCGGCATGATCACCTCCCCATTGTCTGTCTTGTGTGGATGATGAGTATACGGGGAACATGCTATATGGATGTTCCCCATACCAGATCATTTGTGCCTGCCATGCTTGTCTTTTGTTTATTGGAAGGATATAGTTGTTCTTTTGCTTAGCAGAAATTAAATATACAACTCATTTTATTGTTTTATAATATGTGCTTTATGGGCATGTCCTTCCTTTGTAGGAAAGAGTAGAGAATCTTTGACTAATCTTTGAAATCTTGTTACAACCACTGAACCAAAAGATAATTTTGGGTTCCTTTTATTTTTTGCAGTCCTGGGGACTAAGCCCATGTATGCGAGACAAGCACTCTACCACTGAGCTACACCTCCAGCCCTCAGTTTTTGGTTATTTTCCATCTTGTGAACTCTATCAGTTTAAATGGCGGAATATAATTTGCCTGTTTTGGAACCAGTCTGGATCCTCTCCAGGCCTCTTGGGGCCTGGTTCTCCTCATCTGTACGCACTGCCTCCCTCGATGTAAATCTCTTATCTGCTCTTCTTCTGCCTGGCTTGCACATGCTCTGACCTGAACATGCATGTCTTCCGCAGCCCAGGACTACGTGTGCCCTGTGCAAGGAAGCCATGCCATATGCACCTGCTGCTTCCAGCCCATGCCCGACCGGAGAGCCGAGCGTGAGCAGGACCCCTGTGTTCCACCACAGCAGTGTGAGTGAGCTGCCCAGTGCTGCTGCATCCTCTAGGGCTCCGTGTCAGGTGGTGTTCAGCTTCGTGTGGACTTCGCAGCAGAGACACACTGCTTTCTTTGCTCTGCCTGACCAGTTGGTCTCACATGACAAGTTGAGCTGTCAGTCTTTTCCACTGATGATAATGCCACCATATGGAACCATTGTCCATGTGTGTGGGTGGGTCTTGCTCTGGGGTCTGAGTCCATGTCCATCTCCACGTCAGTCCTCACTGTGCATAGCATGTCCCTTATAAATCTAGTAGAGGAGATAGGATGTCTCTAATTTACAGTTCTTACCATTGAAACAGCTCTATCCACAGGTGCTGTTTGCCTACAGCCCTTCTGCCACCTGTATTGGGGCTGTACCCGGACTGGCTGCTTTGGCTGCCTCGCCCCATTCTGTGGTAATACTGGCTTTTCATCCCTGAGTTGTTTTGACCTTTGCATGTTTTCTTGTGAGCTTAAGGGGAGGGCAGGTGATGGTGGTGTTGTGATCCGCTGTGGGAAATGAGAAGGCCACTCTTACTCACTGTGTAATGACATGCTTTTTCCTGTTAAATTGCAGAGGTTTGCTGTTGGAGCATCAAGTTCATGTTAGCTCACAATCCAAGCAAAGATGGAACAATTAGGGGAAGTGCTAAGTTCCAGTGTAGGAAGGTTTACTTATGCACTTAAAAACACTACTGCAAGAAGAGTCTTGCTGTGGGATTCACATTTTTGACACCAGAGCAGGTGCTGATGATACCTGGTGATCTTAGCATTTTAAGGAGGTTGTGAGGTGGAAATCATTTTTACTTGTTCTCTCTTTTAAATTGTGTTTTATCATGGAACTTTTTATTCTCTCCACAATCTGTAAAGGAAAAAGTTTGGTTATCTTGGCTGGTAAACAGTATTTTGATACATCCTTTTTGTAAAACAAGTAACATTGCTTCCTTCCTCTGGCAGAGCTCAACCTGGGGGACAAGTGCCTGGATGGAGTGCTGAACAACAACAACTATGAGTCAGACATCCTGAAGGTACCGCTCCAGACTCACCTGGGCGAGGTGGAAACCAGGAGGCCTTGAGGGACTTCTGCTGCTGCGATAGGACTCTGCTTTCCTTTGTGCATAGTGCAGTTGGTCCTCTGCATTCCACTAGTAATGGCGAGTCTTGTAGAGCATTCAGTGATACAAACAGCCCACTGTAGCACATGTGCCATAGGTTCACCACCACTGCACTAATGTTTCTCTGATTTTCCCCGTATTCCAAAGATAGGTATTTCCTTTTTTGCCCATTGTGCCATGAATCCGTAGGAATTATTTCCTGCATCTCATAGATAGGGTTTCTTAGAAGAGCTGACCTCTCTGGCTTTTTCCTTTTCTGACCATTTTCCCTCTCATGTTTGAGGAAGCTGGTTTGGCCTTTAGAATCTTAATAAACCCAACATGCAACTCAGCCTCTGGCTGAAAATCTTGCTTCCCTCCTGTTCATGTCCAGTGCTGCTGACTTCCCACAGCAGTGGCGCCTTCAGGTGCCTCAGACACAGCAACAGGTATGCCCTGTTCAGCGGCACCACACCTGCTTTTGTTCCACTGAGCACAGATTTGTAGGTTTGTGCAGAAGGAGCTCCTAGTCCCATGTTTCTGAAAGGTAGGGAGAACAGATGCCAGGTCCTCAGCTTTTCTTGTCTTGGAACTTTGAGGCTCCAAACAAGGCATGGCGTCTTTGTTGCTCCTGTGCTGTGAGTGCTTTTGCAAGATTTTTGAGAGAAGACAGCACAGGGTCACAGGTGAGCCCACCTTGTTCAGACTCAGAAGCAAGAAGCTTGGGAGCCAGGTGGGATGCGCTGACCCTGGAACTTGCATGTGGCCCTGTGTAGATGCTGCCTGTGGCTGGCTGTGCTTTGGCTTCAGCCACCCTCAAGGACCTTTACTGAAGTGTTTGCTCTCTTGTCATTTTAGTGTTTCTCCCTCTTGTCTGGTATTTCCTCTTAGTGCCCTTTTTTTCCCATCACAGAATTACCTGGCAACCAGAGGTCTGACGTGGAAAAACATGTTGACAGAGAGTCTCATGGCTCTGCAGCGGGGAGTGTTTTTACTGTCTGGTAAGCTGCCTTCACTTGCCTTGCCCTCTCTAGAGTGGACCAGTTTCTAAGATGGGCTTTGTCTCCTGCAACCCCAGCAGGTCATAGCTGGGCAGTGTGACCTGTCTGCTTTCCAGCATTTATGACATTGACCTCCACCCACCCAGCAGAGACAGAGAAAAAGATCTTGATACTTGGGAGTTTTTAAAAATTTGAGTTTAACTTCTGATATATTCCAGCACCTCTCCCTGTAGGGAGGGTGGAAGTATAGCTTTTGGAGACTCCATCCTCCCCCACACCGAGGTCCTGGGCTGGTTATTCCTAGACCCTTGTTATTCCTAGACTCTTGTCTGTTACTGGATATGTTCATCACACAGTGGAGGTTGCTCCCTCTCCCAGGGGAGCACAGGTGCCTTGGGTATGGTCTTTGCCACTTAGCCAGGCTGTAGAAATATTAACAATCAGTTCTTTCCTAAGACAAAAAGTGATAAAAAGGCTTAAGATTTCTCTTAGGCCAGGTCTGGTAGTTCTCACCTGCAATGTCAGCACTCAGGAGGCTGAGGCAGAAGAATCACCAAGAGTTCAAGGCCAGCCTAGGCCCCATAGTGAGTTCAAGGCCAGCCTGGACTACATAGTAAGATCCTGTCTCAAACCCCTTACCCTACCACCACTGCCAAAAATGGGTTCTGCTTAAGACCCCCTTGAGCTATTTCTGTCTTGTGAACACATTGCAGTGAGTGGCTTACCTGTGGCTGCTGCCACTTCTATCAGGTGCTTTAAACTTTAACTTTTTAATGGTTTCTTATTTTTGTAAGAATGATAATGGCTCACAAAGAATCCGAGTGATCCAGGAAGTACAAAGGTTAGAATAAAAGCCACTGGAAAGCCCATCACTAAAAACTCATGCAAGTAGGCTGGGGGAGCTGGTGGTAGAGCACTTGTCTGGCATGTGTGAGGCCTTGGGTTGGATCCCCAGTGCTGAAAAACAAACAAAAAGACACACTCAGAAATGATGTCTTTGTAACCGCCCTTCCAGGCCCTTCCAAACACATGTGCCAGTTGGTGTATAACTTCACCAGTCTCTTCACATACGTTATGTGTTCTTTGTACCTAGTTTCCATTTAGCAATGTGTCATGTACCTGCTTCTGCCAAGAAAGGTCTACAGACCTTAATTTCTGGATTTTTGTTCGTTTGTTTGAACACCGGGTTTCAAACCCAGGGCCTTGTACATGGTAAGCAGGACCATTATCCCTGAGCTATATCCTCAGCCCTACCTTGATTCTATTGTTATATAGTATTCTAATATCATAGCTTATTTCTAATTCATTAATAAAGTGTATATAAATTATTTCCATTTCTCCACTATTTTATTTGTTGTTATTTTTGGGAAGAGGTCCTGGGGATCAAACTTCGGGCCTTGCACTTGCTAGGCAAGTGCTCTACCACTTGAGCTAAATCCCCAGCCCCTTCTCCACTATTTTAAATGACATCACAATTGTTGAGTATATGATATACTAGACTTGAGAAATTGTCACCTTAAGCCAGGGATAGTGGCACACACCTGTAATTCTAGTACTGTGGGAAGCTGAGGCAGGAGGATTGCAAGCTCAAGCCCAGTCTAGGCAATTTGATGAGACCATATCTCAAAAAGGCTGGAGATGGAGCTCTATGCAGAGCCCTGGGTTCAGTCTCTAGTACCCCCCAACAAACTGCCACCTTACAATAAATAAACGGGGTTCCTAGGAGAGTGCACACGTGGTGTAGACTTTGTGGCAGGGACACATGTCCTCCAAGGTTGTGCAGGCTGAAGAGTGCTATGGGGTATGCGGGTGAGCTTCCTCAGCCTATCCATTCTGCCTCTGCTGTGACAACTTGTGAAGATGTGAGAGGCTGACAGTGTCCTGTCATTATGTATTTGCCCATGTCTGATTATTAACCAAATTGAAAATCTTTTTTTCATTTATGAGTCATTTGGGGGCTTTTTTTGGTGTGGATTTGTATATCTTTGTTAATTTAGTCTATAACATTGTCCTTTGTATTGCAGATGTTTTGACTATCTCGTTAGTATCTCACATTTGTTGTTTATATTTCCATTTTGATGTTTAAATTGTTTAAATTTACTCATCTTTTCCTATATGCTATTTGGTTTTCATTTTACCTAGGTGGAGCATTCCTAGTCTGAAATGCTGTCAGATCCAAAACTTTTTGTGTGTGTGTGTGTGTGTGTGTGTGTGTGTGTGTGTGTGTGCGCGCGTGCGTGCGTGTGCATGTGGTACTAGGGACTTAACACAGAGGCTTTCTACCACTGAGCTATGTCTCTGGCCCTTTTCTTTTCTTTCTTTCTTCTTTTTTTTTTTAAGAGAGTGCCTTGTTTACCTAGGCTGGTCTCAAACTTGAGGTCCTCGTGCTCAGTCTGCCATGTAGCTGGGACCACAGGTGTGTACCAAGATGCCTGGCTAAAATTGAAAATTTTTGCTTCATGCTGTCATGATGTCACAAGAGGAAAATTCCATGCTTGACCTCTTGTGATGTTCACTGTCAAAAACACAGATGCACAAAGAATACTGCATAAAACTACTTTCAGGCCAAGAGCAGTGGCCTGAAATCCCAGCTGAAATGCCTGTCATCCCAGCTACTCAGGAGGCTGAGTAGGAGGATTGCAAATTGGAGCCCAGCTTGGACAATTTAGCCAGACCTTGTTTCAAAATAAAAAATAAAAAGGCTGAGAATGTAGTTTAATGTAAAGGCCCTGGTCAATACCCAGTACAAGTCATTACATACATACATACGTACGTGGCCAACCAACTCAACCTTTTACCTACCCACCTACCTACCTTCCTGGTAGCTATAAGGTGTACATGAAATGTAAGTGAATTTCATGTTTAGAGTTGGATTCTATCCCTAAGATATCTCATTGTGTAGAT
Source organism: Hystrix cristata (assembly GCA_004026905.1). Classification (NCBI taxonomy): domain Eukaryota; kingdom Metazoa; phylum Chordata; class Mammalia; order Rodentia; family Hystricidae; genus Hystrix; species Hystrix cristata. The sequence goes on along the minus strand of PVJO010003644.1, from coordinate 64,169 downwards.
TTTCCAAAATCAGAAAAAAATCTAACACCTGTGATCCCAAGCATTTCAGATAAGGAATATTCAACCTGTACTAATGAATAGTTGAAGAGAAAGTAATATTCATTCCAATTTTCTCCTTAGTACTTTTTGGATTTTTTTAATATTTAAATTTTCCTATGTGTATGAGATTATTTTGCTGTATGAAAGTGAACTGATACCTAGACGGTTTTGCTGTTGTTTTCCAAATGTCAAGCCCGTTGTTTCTATCTCATATATGGATCAGTGTGTAAGCTTCCTGCTCTTTTGAAGCACAGTGTCTCTTCAGCTGTCTGGAAAATGATAGTACGTGGTCACTGGCCGTGTCCACATGAGGCATGTTCTCTGCAGATTACAGGGTCACTGGAAACACAGTGCTGTGCTACTGCTGTGGCCTGCGCAGCTTCCGAGAGCTGACCTATCAGTACCGGCAGAACATTCCTGCTTCCGAATTGCCAGGTGAGGAGCCGCACAAACTCCACTTCTATCTGCATTGGCTTTTCTACTCCCTTCTTTGTTGTTTTGGGGCTTTTTTTCCATGCTAGGGATTGAATCCAAGGCTTCACTGGGCAAGCACTCTACTCTGAGCTATGTCTCTAGCCCTCTACCCACCTTTTAGCAGATGCTCAGTGTGGGCCTTGATGCTGTGTTCTTAGCAGAAACCTGCACCAGCCAGGGAGAAGACAGGCACACAGGCTGCAGGAGGCCGCATTCACCTCAGGGACTAGCTATGCCACTACCAGTCAAGGCAGGTGGAGTTCTAAAGTAAAGATGCATGAAGACATCAATAGACTTCTGGAATAATTTAATCTAAATTTGGTTAAAGTTTTTTTGTCCTTTCCTGAAATCCTGGCAGTCTAAGGAAACTCATCCCAGAGAGTTTACATCCACCATTCTTTCCTTGTGTCCCTCATTTAGTTTAGCTAGCTGGCTGGGTTTATGTGACATCTCTAATGTAGATCTGTACTCTTTTCTGTTCTAGTGGCTGTGACATCCCGTCCTGATTGCTACTGGGGCCGTAACTGCCGCACTCAGGTGAAGGCCCACCATGCAATGTGAGTGAGGCTGGGGCTCAGGACGGTGATGGCAAGAGTTCCCTGTCTACTGAAAAAAACACAGATTTGTGGTTGGGGATGAAGTTCAGTGGCAGAGTGTATGGTTAGCATGTGCAAGGCACTGGGTTCCATACGCAGGCCCACCAAAAAATTTATATATGTGCATGCATACATAAATACACATACACACACACACAGACACAGTAATTATGCACCTGTGAAGTCATGGAGCATGTAAAATAGCTGCTCCTCTTTTGTTACCTCATTTTCTAAAATGTTTGTGTGCACATGCTCAGCTCTTGCCTTCCACCTCTGTGTCTTCATGGCTGAAGTCACTTTACCCCTCATCAGACAGCTCCTGGGGCTCACTCAGCTGTTGAGCCTTAGCACTCGCCGTGTCAGTGGTGGTGGCCACTGAGAATGACCATCCTAAGCCGCAGGCCCCACTGGCATAACACTGGGACAGTAGGTTTTTCTTCCGTATTGTAAGGGCATGCTTGTGATTGCTGTAACTCAGTCACCCTACCTGTGGTCTCTTTAGCATGGTCTTTAAAGAATGTTCACAGCAACACCTGCATTGCTCTGGGGAACCAGAACTCAGGAGTAATCTTTCTACCTTCATTTTTAAACAATGGAGATGATCACTATCATTTTCTTAGCCTATATATAGTCCTCAAACAGGCATTTTTGATTCAAATTAAAGCAATTGAGCCAGTGCGTTCAGTATGAGAGACATGAGGAATCAGGTGAAGACAGCCTCTTCCAAGGAGTTGTTTTGTGGGATAAGAACCTTGCATCATGCTGGTTGTGGTGGTGCACACTTGTAATCCCAGCACTTGGGAGGCTGAGGCAGGAGGATTACTGTGTTCTAGGCCAGCCTGAGCTGCATAGTTCAAGACCAGCCTGAACTACACAGTGAGACCCTGTCTCAAAAAACCAACAAAAAACCTTCCATTGTCCTTGAGCATAACCAGCATGTGGAAGAAACCGTTTTCTTTTCAGAGCAGAGATTTCACTAATAATTAACCTTTTTAAATAAAAGTATGGCTATGGATACAAAGGCACAACCTATCTTCCTTTGTCAGTGGCCCTGTCTTTGCCCATGGTTGGGGGGCAAGTCACTGTCACCTCTCTTATGTCACCTACCAGGTGACATGCAGGGCCTCAGACAAACTCTAAGAAAGTACAACCCTTATTCTCTTCTATAAGAAAATTACCTAGGTGTTTTCACGTCTTTTTCAAAATTTAAAACAGGAAAAACTGAGCTATTTTTGGGTCTTCATTTCTTTGATGTTATTAAAAATATACTGTACTGCCATGAGTCCATGCACATACATGCACACACACAGTTTTTCTGTGGCTCTTCCAGAAAGCAGTTTGATTTATTTATTTAGTTAGTTAGTTTTATTTTAGTGGTATATTTTAGGTATACATAATGATTAACATTCATCTTAGGGAATTTGTACATGTACATGATCCATCTTGCTGCAGGAAGCAGTTTTAAATCTCATTTATTTGAATACTGCTGTGGCGCTCTTTTGTGTAATTTGCCCATTTTCCCCCTGCAGGAAATTTAATCACATCTGTGAGCAGACAAGGTTCAAGAACTGAACATCAAGGAAACACACAAACAATGCGGAGCCTTGGAGGCTGGGACACTGTGTGTTGAAAACATTTAATACAGACACTGTAAGGGCATTTTTACCATCCCCAGTGATGGCAGCTGGGCTCTGTGGTCAGGTGCTGTGGAGGGACTTTTCCTGCTGTGGAGCTTTACCTGAGTGAGACGCCCAGGTGGCCTTAAGGCCTAGGTGGCAGCCCCACCCTCCTGCTGAGCATAGGTGGCCGAGCCCAGATGAAGGCCTCCTGCTGGACTGACAGTTGTACCCACCCTCCACACGTGGCGACAGTGCAGTTTGCTCTTTTCGTCCCTTTTCCATAACTGCAGCTAAAATGGAAGTCCTTTTTCAGGAAAAATTTCATGGGAGAAGTGGAACAGTGTGTCAGAAGTGCTCTGTTGGGGAAAAGGAGCATAAGTTTACAGCTTACAAGATATATAGAATACTCTGATGTAAGAACAACCACAGCCTTTTATATATATTTTTAATAGGTTTGGTGCTTATCTTCTAATAAGATTTACCACAAACTGTAGCACAAATAATACAAGTTATAATTTACAAATTGACTAAATTGTGGATAGTATATTTGAAAGGTTTCTGATTATTAAAAAAAATGATCAAATGTCCCAGACTGCTAACCCTGGACATGGCTGTCAAATTAGCGGCTCCCTGCTGATGTGGGTGAGTTGTGTCACTGACGTCCGCAGCACTGGACCGGCCACGGCTGTCGTGGGACAAAGTGAGGCCAGCCTCCGCCTCCTGCCAGACCTGCAAGCGGGAGTGGGCGCAGGGCCTTTGCCACATGAGCCCTCCCTTCCTACATTAAGTTTGCCATGTCATCTGGAATAATACTTGAAATTTTGCTTTTTGTTTTTTAAAAAAAAGTTTTATTTTTTTGTTGAAATCACCTGTTACATTTGTTTGCAAGCTGGTAGCTTTTTTGCTTCTTCTCAGGAATACACTTTTCAATTATTGTCTTGCTCTTGATACACACTGAGAGGCAGCACTCTATCTGGGAGGACAGTCCCTCTTTCGGTTCTAATAAACAAGCAGTGTTTGTTTCTCTCTCCGTGTTGGGTTCACGTGTGGGGCTGACACGCACTCCTCAGAAGATGCACTGCTGCTCTCTCGTGCCATCTCTGTGCCCCATTGTCTGACCACGTGGGGTGCTAGCTCTGCAGCCAGAGGTCTGCACATCAGTGACAGTGGCACGGGGGCTTCCACTCCACCAATCCTGAGGGGGCCACAGCTGGTTTGTCCAGGGTGGGCATCTTGTCTTCAGCCGGAAAGGAGCCATGCGTCTGTGCCTTTGAGAGAAGGCCAGGCATTCTGTCCCTCTCCTCACCCACTTCAGAGCCAGACCCATAGAGGATATAGTACCTTTTCATGCCTGTGATGAGAGAGGAACTACCCCTTTCCTCGCTGGCTCTGTCCAAGAGACCCTTGGGCCAAGGCCATCGTTCCCCAGGGGTGACCTGAACTGCAGACAGGACTCACAAAGGGTTATGTGGAAACTATAAAGTCAAAAGTGCAAGCCATTTACAGTAGCTCCGAAGAAAGTGAAATGCTTAGATAAGAACTTGTTCAAAACAGATACTGAATCTGTACGCTGAAGATTACAAAATGCTGGAAGGAATCAAAGCAGACCTAACTATGGAGGCTGGGTGGGCACTGCCCCCATGAATCCACTGGAGGTCCAGTGTGGTCCCAGGAAGGATTCAGATGTGGACAGGGCACCAGAGACCTGGGCTTGGGGTACAGCGCAGCCAACCCATCAACCACTCCATCTTCTGCAGCCCATGCCTGTGTCGTCTAATAGGCTGACATGTGGGGATGAGACAGCCAGGCTGGCCTTGAACTTGCTATGTTGCTCACTCTGGTTTCAAACTCGCAATCCTCCTGCATCAGCCTACCCAATGCTGAAATTACAGGCCTATGCCACCAAGTTGGGCTGTTTTATTTTGTTTTGGTATTGGGGATGGAACCCGGGGCACTCCACTGAACTACATACACACCAAGCTCTTCGTTATTGTCATTATTCTAGGACACTGTCTCGCTAAGTTGCTCAAGCGCGACATGAATTTGTGATTCTTCTGCCACTTTGGGATTTTTTTGAGACAAATCTCCCTGGGTCGCCTGGCCCTGAACTCCGGAGCTCTGGCGGTCCTCCTGCCTCAGCCTTGGACTGCTGGGACCGCGCCGCGCCTGGCTCCGGTCTGACACTGGACCGGCGCAAAGCAGGAGTTCAGATTCCGCGCACTGCGCAAGTGAGGACTACAAGGTGCACGGGGCGGGGTTTCAAGGGGGGCGGTGATGTGGCATCGCGAGCCACGCCCGCCGCGAGAGGAGGATCGGGTTGGGCTACACCCACAACCGGACAGCTGGGGCGAAGAGTGTCGGGGGCAGACGCCCTGGCCACGCCACTTCCGCCGGAAGTTTAGTTGCCCGGTTTCCTGTCAGTGTGGAAGTTGTTTCTACGAAGGCAAGGGCCGCACGACCTCACTGCCATCTTCAGAAGTCCGACTTGGGTCTCTCGTGGGTGAACTTGATACCGGCCCCGGTCCGACGGCGGTTTCTGACGAGCAGACGAGGATAATTTATCTTCCGGAACGGAGGCCGCGTGCCTCGCTTGTTTCCGGGGACCTGAGGCTGTCGCACCGCTGCGCCCCGCCCCTGGCGCGGCCACGTCTCGCTGGAGCTACCGGGGCGGCCGCCCGGTGAGATTCGCGGGGAGAGGGCCAGGGAGGGTCGGGGCCGTGCCGGGGGAGGTTCGCGGAGCGAGGGCTGATGAGCCATGCCCGGGGAGGGTCGCGGGCACCGGCTAGGGGTGGGCGCCGGGGGCCGGGGGCGCCGGGGAGGCCCGGTCGGGTGGGGTCGGCGCCGGCCGCTCACTGCGCCTCTTCTGGCTTCCCGGCCTCAGCCTGCCTCTCGGCCGGTCTCAGAACCGGCTCTGTAAACGCGGAGACTGCGCCCGTGCAGTCTGCCCCGAGGGCGTCCGCTGCGGCCGGCGCCGAGCCAGGGAGTTTGAGGTCTGGTCCTTCTGCAGCCGACGACAGACGTGACATGGTAGCGGGCACTTCCTTGTTTACTTAGTCCATGGCGGTTTTAGCATCTCGACTGCGGTACCCAGAGGGGCTTCACTGTTCAGTGCTGCGGAGGGAGTGGGGCCAGGCACTGTCGTGGCGGGGGCCAGGTGAACGGCTCACTTGTACACAGGTGCTTATTGAATGTCCGTGGGCTGACAGCGCTGTCCACTACAGGTCTTGTGATACAGTGGCGTGGTGTCGTTGTCCATGCCCTCACCCAGCGCACCTTCTGATGGAGGAACACAGCTAGTAAGTCCATTACTGAGGAGATTAGATGGCCAATGGGGTCAGCTACTTAGGTGGTAGCGAGGTCCTGTGGGAAAGGTGACTTTTGAACCAAGGTGTTCATGACAAGAAACTGCTGTGCAAAATTGCCAGTATTTCAGGCAGAATGTACAGGAAGCGTGGAGACCCTATGGAGAGCAAGTTCGGTGTTTTTAGGCACAGAATATAGCCCAGGTGTAATAGAAACGGAGGAAACCAGTTGGGGTGAGGGTGCAGATGGGTGGGATTGTGGCTTCACGGTTTATAATGAGAAGTTTTTATTTTATTGTTAGCGGGACATTGTAAACCATTTATTTACAGGCATCTCAAGCCCTTTGCCATTATAGCCCTTTAATGGCTTTTAGTTACAGAGTACAGTGAATGGCAAAAGGAAATGAAAATCATCTGACATTATTCAGATTCAAGAATACCTTGGGGGGGGCGGGGAGATTTAGCTCAGTGGTAGAGTAAGTGCAAGGCCCTGAGTTTAATCCCCAGCACCCAGAAGAAGAAGAAGAAGAAGAAGAACAAGAACAAGAAAGTACCTGGTTGGGTTTTTTTTTTCTTGTGTGTGTGTGTGTGTGTGTGTGTGTGTGTGTGTTTTTTTCTCAAATGCTTTAAGAAGTTGTGTACTTTCTTACCAGATGTGGTGGTTCATGCTTGTAATTCTGGCTACTCAGTAGCCTGAGGCAGATAGATCACAGGTATGAGAACAGCCTGGAGAACTTAGTGAGATCCTGTCTCAAAAGAAAATTAAATTTCAAAAAACTGGAATGTAGCCCAGTGATAGAATACTTGCATAAGGTACGCAAGTCTCTGAGTCCAGTACCAGTACTTCAAAAGAAGGTAGTGTACTTTCTTAAGTGAGACTATATTCAATTATCAGTTTTGATAAGCAGCAGTTGAAAGGAAAATAATAGTACTAATAATTGAATCCATCTATCAAGGGCATAGGACAGACACCATATCTTTTTTTTTTTCCTTCCTGTACTGGGGATTGAACCAAGGGCCTTTGCACTGAACTACATCCCCAACCCTTTTTTATTTTATTTATTTGTTTTTGGTTTTTTTGAGACAGGGTCTTATTACATAGTTCAGGCTGGCTTTGAACTCACTGTGTATCCTAGGCTGGCCTCAAACTCACAATAATCTTCTTGTGTCAGTCTCCCCCAGTGCCAGGATTACAGGTATGCGCCTCCAGCCTAACCCTTTTTTTAACTTTTTAAAACAAGGTCTTGTTAAGTCACTAAGTTGCTCAGACTGGGCTCAAACTTGCCTGCCTCAGCCTCAGCCTTCCAGAGTATGGTGTTACAGGTGTGTGCCACCATGTCTAGATAGACTCCATACTTTATTACATTCAATCCTGACAATTTGTGTTCACTTTTTCATTGTTTTATTGCTGAAGAAACAGACTGATAGTGGTTCAGAAATTTGCCCAAGATCTCACAGACTAGTGGTGAAGGAGTCAGGATTTGAGGCAGACTTGTCCACTTCTGAACCTATCCTTTATATCTCAGCTGTACAGTGACCTGTGGTCTTTGGGGGGTTTTTTGATACTGAGGATTGAACCCAGGGCTTTGCACATGCTAGGCAAGCACTCTACCACTGAGCGACATCCCCAGCTCTGGTCTTTGGTTTTCACATGTACATGATTCTGTTTGCTATTAGTTCTAGTGTTGCCTGTCTTCTTTGGGAAATTCTGTTTTGTCTTGGATTGTGCTTTGTTTCTAACTGTCAATAGGAACAGCCTCAAGAAGCAGCTGTTGTCTATATGCATTGAATGTAAGGGCTCTGCGGTGGTGGAAGCTGGAAGCCCTGTATGTGCCTGAGACAATGGTTTCTCAGTAAGAAGTTCCTTGATACCAGGCAGAAGTGAACCTAGAGTTGTGTACCTTGTGAAGTGCTTGGTGATAGCTTTGCCCTGTGTCTGCTGTATGAGAGACATAGGAATGGAAGTGATCAAAAATGATATTATAATGAGAACTCTTTTTTTTTTTTTAATCACTAAATGGAGAGTGCATGTTACTAATAACAGCTTCCTCATGACACACCCCTAACTGTCTGGTCCTCCTTGTTGCCCAGAGATTTGCCTTTGTCCACAGTCTAATAGACCCTGAACAACTGAGTCATGCTAACTAAAATTCAAGGGAATCTGAAGATAGACAGAGAATGCCAGTTTATTCCCATTCAGATAGGAGGAACCGTTGCCATAGCCCACTCTAGCACAGTCAGGGAGTTGTCTGCTCAGCTTCTGGAGGACCTGCATATGACCAGGAACTGTCTTCATGAATTACTGTGGTAAGTCTCAGCCTCAGGGTTCCGGGCCTTCACCACTCCATCTCTGGAAGGAGGTAGGATTGCTTAGGAATCAGAAGGTGTCCTGTTTGGCAAGAAATCAGAATAAGGCGAATTAAAATTGAAGTATGTGATAGCCTTGGGCTCCCACAGCCTGATGCATTTGTTGCCATATTTGTCATTATCAGTGGAACTTGAACATGATTGGCTAGTGCTACTCTTTCCTGGACAGTTTTAGGTGTAGGCATTATTACTTTGCCTCTGAGGCACATTCCCTCTGGGACTCCTAGCTTCCCTCTTCGACCTATTTGTCTGTGTAAGTGTGGTGCTCTAGTGTCCTTCTCCTGTTCACTAGGTGACATTACTTCCCAAGGCATGGTCTTTATGCTTTGTTCTTCCAGTTTATAACTCCTAGAGCCATTCTTTGTCCCTCATTTGAATTGTAGGCCCTAGGTTTGTCCACTACAATCACCTGTACTGGGGATTGAACCCAGGACCTTTTCACTGAGCTATGTCCTCAGCCTTTGTTAAAATTTTGAGACAGGGTCTCGATAAGTTGCCCAGACTGGGCTTGAACTTGCAGTCTTCCTGCCTTAGCCTCTCACAGTGCAGGGAAATCACAGGTGTGTGCCACCATGTCTAGGCCCCTAGATAATTTTAGTAGGAATAGGTAAGAGTTTTTCTGCATTTGAAAAGGTAGTGTTGATGCTCAAGGATTCTGATACTTCATCATTTTGTTTCGGAACTATTAGCTTAGTTGTAAAGGGGTAGAACTTGGCAGAGGCAAAGATTAATTTATTAACCTGTGTTGAGTGCCACCATGAATGGGGAGAATTTTGAGGTGATTGGGAGGGAGACTTGGCATGATGGTTTCAGCTTTCCGAGCCCGTGCAGCGTTATGGAGTAGATGGATAACATTGCAGTGTGACATGCTGTGATTGAGGCACATGTGCAATATAGTGACAGTAGAGAGTAGATCTGGCATTTTACATGAGGGGCCAGGAGAGACTTCACAGGCAGTGCCTGATGTGGATGTAGAAAGATGGTGAAGACTTTCATTTTCAGCCATGGAGCTGGCTTTCTGTCACCACAGCTTTTGTCTGACAAATAGCAGGGATATGGTCATTGTAAGAACATATGGTGATTTAGATATCATCCACACTGGGCAGAAACAAAGGCATTTCAAAGCAAATCGTAAAGGTTTTCTCTTGCTAAGAAATTTTGCAGGATTACCGTAATATGGTGTACCAGTATTCAGTGACCCAGTGGTTTCTGTAGTCCTCTGGATTTATTCCTGTATATCCATGTCTAATTAATCTGTCCTTGGAGTGGTGAGCCTGTGATGAAGGGACCGCCTTGGGCCTCATTTTGATGGTGTGCCCCCCCTTACTTTGTGGGTGTCTTCACAAGCTCACATCCTGGTGTGGCTGGCTCACCACCAGCTGTTGCTTGGAAGTGTCTAGAACCGGAACTGAGGAATAGGCTTGGTGGTTGTGACAGTGACTTTCACAGAGGTGGGATCCTGTGAAATGGTGCTTTTCAGAGGGGTCTGTGAGATGTTTAAGGACAGATGTGTAGCTCAGCTCCCTCATCAGGCTCCAGGGCCCAAAACTTCTATCTCTCCAGGGATGAATGAAGTCACTGATGATTATAGAGACAAGGTGAGATTGAAAACTCACTGCACACAGGATTACTTTTTGTCCAGCCTCAGTAACCTCCCTCATTTCTGTGACTCAGGCATTGTTTTAGCCTTCAAATATTTACATGTGTTAGGTACCATGAGTCAGACAGACTCACTCCCAGATCCTATTATTTATGGTATTTTGTTTTATTGGCCACAGTGGATTTGCAATTTCTAATGTTTTCATACATTCTTATCGCCAGTACTTTCTAGTTTCAAGCCCTTAATGCGAGTTTCACACTAACAGGATATATTACGGTGGTGATGAACCTGTGACACACGTACCACAGCCAGCTATTTGTTACCACTGAAAGCTCTGAAAGGTCCACCATCACTGATATATAACCTTTTTTTATGTTCTTAGCAGTGCTGTTACTAACTCCCAGTATCTCTGGCCTGTAGGGTGCAGAGCTGTAGAGAGGACTACTAGAGTATTGCAGTCTGTGACCAGATATTCATAGGTGTGTATAGAGGGACATTCTTGTACTAAAGATGGGCTGTGCCCATCAGCAGTGGGTGCCCTCTTTCTCGGGTGACCAGTGTTAGAGGACTGATGGAGTCAGAGTGTGTGGGCCAGCCACAGGAGCCTGCTGCTTGTCAGCCCAACTACTGAGTCAGTATCACACCCCCTCATGAGGACCACCCACTCGGGCTTGTTGTCTGTAATTTCTGTATGGGATTCATAAACTAGGGATGAAGGTTATATAACTTTTTGTCATGAAACATGTTGAACATAGAACAGAACATAGGGTAACATGAAATTTATCCTAAAGTCAGTGCCATCATTTCTGCAGAATGCCTAGAAGTTCACAAGCGCATCTTTGCTGTTGATAAGGAAGTAAGTTGATATCATCAGTACACCTTGTGGTTGATAACCAGTTGCCAAATTTAGGATGAAATTTTATTTCCTTAAATTTAGCGCAACAGGGTGGGTCAAAAGGGTTTGTTTATTTATCGAGACAGGGTCTTGCTATTAGTTCAAGCTGGCCTTGGAGTTACTGTGTAACATATGCTGGTCTTGAATTCATGAGAGTCCTCCTGCCTCAGCCTCCCTGGTTCTAGGATTATGACATGCACCACCATGCCCAGCTCATTTTTATTTTGAGACAGGGTCTTGCTAAATCACTAACATTCCCAGGCTGGGCTCGAACTTAGGATCCTCCTGCCTCAGCCTTCCAGAATGTTGGGGCTATAGGCATGCGCCACCATGCGTGGCTTGGCAGAACTTTTTTTTAGCTAGCACCATTACAGACGTTGTGTGCCTTCATGACAGGCCCAGGTGTGCCTGGTTCAGCATTTTATCCTCAAAATATAAGCATCGCAAGTGCTTAGGGATTGTTGAATGAAGAAATCTGTGTTAGTTTCCAAATGAAAATTGGGAAGTAAATGTTAATTTTTTAATTGTTACTTGAAATCTAACAAATGACGTTTCATAGTAGTTTTTCTCTTTGCCTCCTATCAGGTATTCGTAATATTGGTTGGTTTGACTTCAAGCCATGTGTGAGACTTTAAGTTTTGCCCTGAAAATGGAACACAGAGTGAGGTCCTTCCCGGGAGCTCTGGGCTGCTGCTGATGGCAGAAACTGCGCTCGTCCTGGGGTCGTTTGTAGCCCTGCATTGTCTGCTCAGCCTAGGCTGTCCTGACCATGGATGGTGCGTCGGCCGAGCACGATGGCTTCTTGGGGGATAGAGCCAGCAGCGACTCCTCAGCTCACCCTCAGGCCCTCCTGACACCCCTGGGCTCGCTGGCACTGCCTGACCAGCCGGCCGAAGTCCAGTGTAAGTTGCCAGTTTACTCTGTGCTGCTGGCATTTGCCTCTGAGCAGAAAGATGTGATGGACGCGTGCTTTGGAGAGGAAGTGAGCTTTTCGTTTGTTCAGAGTGTGTGCACATTCTGGGCTCTGAACTCGGCCCTGCAGTCACGCTGATCTGATTGTCCATCTCTTTGCTTAGGAGTCTCAGTTGGGAGGATAAACATAGGCTTGGAATTGACTTTGGAACAGCCCAAAGATGGGAGGTAGGGCTCTGATTAGCCCTGCTTTCACCAGTGCCTCTCAGAAAGATTGTCATCTTTGTTTTTTAGCTTTTGGGGTTTTTTTTCCCTTGTTTTTTGATTTGTTTTGTTTGAGATAGGGTCTTGCTGTGTAGCCCAGAGTGTCACTGAAAGTTTGATCTGCCTTCCTTGACCTCCTGAATGCTAGGATGAAAGCCTGTGCCACCTCACCTCTCTTTTTGGTGTTTCGTTTTGTTTGAAACAGGAAGGATCTTGTGCAGTCCACCCTGGGCTTGAATTCAAGATCCACCTGCTTTAGCCTCTTTTTTTTTTTTTTTTTTTTTTTTTTTTTTTTTTTTTTTTTTTTTTTTTTTTTTTTTTTTTTTTTGGTGCTGGGGCTCAAACTCAGGGCCTTGCACTTGCAAGGCAGACACTCTGACCACTGAGCTAAATCCCCAGCCCTCTCTTCCTATTTTTTAAAAACAGACTTTCATAAGATTTCTTACTGTCCTTTTTTCTTTTCTTTTCTTTTTCCAGAAAAAGCTTTAATTGGGAGTAAGAGAGAAGGCTCCAGCTTGAGTATATGGAGGGGCACACCTGATGCAGGAGGTCAGCCTGGCTCATCTACAGATGCAGGGGTGTGGATCACAGGGTTAGCCAAGATGGACCAGGGTCTAGTCGATTATTATCTTAGTTCTGGCTTCATAGCTTAGGATGAATTCTTGTGACTGGAGGAGCAGTTTGGTTCCTGAAGTATGAATTTACAGAAAAAGCTTTAATTAGCCGGGTGTGGTGGCACATGCCTGTAATTTCAGCACTTGGGAGGTTGTTGCAGGAGAATTGCTGTGAGTTCAAGACCAGCCTGAACTACAAAGTGAGACCCTGTCTCAAAAAAAACAAAAAAAGAAAAAGAAAAAGCTTTAATTGGGAAAAAGATAAGAAAGACTCCAGCTTGAGTACCTGGAGAGAGCAGACGCTGATGAAGAGAATCAGACTGGCCCTAGTGTTCTCATTTAAACTGAAAAGGAAACATGACTCATTCTCTAGCTATACTTTGGAGGATGAGGCCACTTCACAGGTGAGGACGTGGAGGCCCAGTGAGGCATGGACTTACCCAGGTCTCCCTGCCACTCAGAACAGACTTGTAAGATGGGGACCTACTCCTGTGCTTGGGTCTGGATTCTCTCTGGCCTATATAGTTACGTGTCTGAAAATGATTTATGTTGAAGCCATGGTGATCCAATAGGCTTTCTCTTTGCAGGTGCCAGTGTTGAGGTAAATAGAGCTTCAGAGGAAGTAGGACACCTGGACACACCTGGACAGGGGCTGCAGTGCCAGAATGGGTCCACGCCGCAGTTCCCAGACTCGCCAATATCTCTTGATCCCACTACAAGCCCAGTGGGTCCTGATGCCTCTCCAGGTGTGGCTGGTTTCCATGACAACCTAAGGAAGTCCCAGGGAACTAGTGCTGAGGGCAGTGTTAGAAAAGAAGCTTTGCAATCTCTCAGACTCAGTCTTCCCATGCAAGAAACGCAACTGTGTAAGCATCCACCCCACCAATTCTTCCTAACCCTCCTGTCCGTGTCCTCCGCCCACCCCCCAGAGTGGCTCTCAGGGCCTTCCTCTGTGCATATCTTATCACTGGGGGGCGGAGGGTGCATACAAGGAAACAGCTTCGTTCGAAGAGTGAACGTGTATGTGGGAGTTGGGTCTCCTCTGTGCTCTGGTACTGGCATTGATGCCAGAGTCCCTGATTAAGGAGCCAACAAGCAGACAGGGTTGCTATTGAGATGTGCCTGCTTGCAATTAAAGATATTCTTTTATGCTTTAATCAGCATTTATTTTTGTGCTGATGTCTGCGGGTTCAGAGTTAAGCAAGCCCCACACTCAGCCTATGAGCCCTGGAAACCTCCAGATCTTGGGTTCTGGGTGAGTTGGTTTTTTTTTTGTTTCTTGTCACCCTGGGGATTGAACCCAGAGAGCACTGAGGTACATGCCCAGCCATATGTGTGTAGGGTAGACGGATGGGTACTGAGGATTGAACCCAGGGCTTTCACACTTAGCTGTTTCCCTGGCTCTTTTTATATTTTTTGAAATAGAACTGGCGAACTTGTTTAGTTCCCCAGGCTGGTCTCAAACTTGCAATCCTCCTGCCTCAGTCTCCCAGAGTGCTAAGATTACAGGTGTGTACTACCGCACCTATCCCTGAGCCTTGTTTTTAATAGTATGGTTTTACCTAATGCAATTTTATTCCCTCATCTCCCTTTATAACCTCACTCCTGCCCTCCTGTAAGCCATGTTAGCATAAGATCTTTGCAGACTTCTGTAAACATAAGCAGGGTTTGGTCACTGTTTTGGTAAGCGGGAGTGTATTGTTCCTATGATTGTGTGTTTCCCACTTGGCTGAACTGCATGGAGGTGGCTCCCTGCTGCCTGCTGCAGCTTAGTCTCTGTAGGCCAGTGTGGTAGTGCCAGCCCTCAGTAGTGTTTCCTGCTTGCTGCGTTGCTGGTCCATGGCCAGAATCTGGGTGCATGGGTCCTTGGGCCTTTGGACTTCTTTCTCTGTGGGCCTTGCACATGTTTTGTGCAGTCTACATGGTCGCCACTGGTGAGGACCTAAGAGGAAACTTTCTCCACATCCTTCTAGCATGGAGACAATCTTTTTCTTTGGTTTTGGTTTTTGAGCCTTTTTCTTCACAGGCATTATTTGGTCAGTGATGCCTTGTGTTTTTAAACATTTCTGAAGATGAGTTGCCAGCATTTCAGTCAAGAGCTGTTATGAAAGTCTGGGCTCCTGCTCCTAAGATCTGTGAGGTCTGGCCTCAGGTACCCACGTAGCAGCATCTCCAGGAATGTGCTCCCTGTTCTAGTGATTGTACTTTTCAAGGGATGAGGGACACTGTGCAGTTGACTCCTGCTGCCGCCTGGCCCTGAGCTCTGTCTGTGCAGCTGGTTGTCAAGCTTCAATGTGAGTCACTTTAAGCGCAGCCCACTTTGCCGATTTATGGCACCCACCTGCCTGATGGCCATGGCCTCCACGTTTGCCACTTTGATGGCCTAGCCATCTGTACACAGCCATGTGAAAGGTACTAGTGAGATCTCTTTGGAGATGAAGTGCACAGATTAGTAAAAATAGTGGCCTATTCTTGGTGAAGTTGGTAACTGCCAGGTTTTAGTGATTACTTAAAACAATGCCACTTAGCCAGGCATGGTGGCACAGACCTGTAATCCCAGCACTCAGGAGGCAGAGGCAGGAGGATTGCCGCAAGTTTAAAGCCAGCCTGGGCTACATAGTGAGCTCAAGACCAGCCTGCACTACATAGTGAGGCCCTGTCTCAAAAAACCAGAAAAAACAAACACAAAAAATAATGCCACCTATTTCCTTGAAACCCATGTCCAAGGAAGGTGCCACTTATAAAAAGTTACTGCATTTATGTACCTAAGCCATCTGGTACTCTTCACAAATGGTGAAGAGTCTTGCCTCCTGATTTTGCAGCTGCAGTTCCATTTTGATTACTGTTCAACCCTTTCATTCATTACCCAAAATAAAAAGATTGGGCCTTAAGTATTTCTCACAAGTGCCTTTATTTTTTTTTTTTTTGGTGCTGGGGGGTCAGACCAGGGCATCACACATGGGTAGGCAAGCATTCTTCCACTGAGCTGCATCCCCAGACCATTGGTTTTAAATATTTTAAATTCTTTCTTTAGCTAAAAGGTCATGCAGCTGTCCTGTCCTCGAGCAGGACCTCTGGATTGGAGTCTCACCTGTGAGGAAGGTGATATCACCAGCCCCATCCCTCATAGGCAGATGCCTGCTGGGTGTCTGCTCTGCAGTGAGTCCTGAACACAGACCGGCTGGTTTCATTTCTTATGTGAATAATGTCTGAGTACTGCCAGCCTTTTTGAGAACTCTAGATTTTACAAAACCTTGTAACATGGCTCATCACTGCCCGAACTGAAAGATAAGCTGTAGATCAAATTGTATTTCCATGCGTACCTGCGTAAGACAACATCTGTGATGTCCCTGCTGATCACGAGGTGGCTTGTTTCCATGTGTGTCACTGGATGTTCACCCTAGGCTCCACTCATTGAGTGGGACTTCTTTGGGTAGAGCGGAGCCATACCCATGGGAGCTGGAGGGGCCTAGCCTTCCAGGTTTGCACCACAATGCCTTTGATCACTGAGTACACAGCCCCAATGTCAACTTTAAATTTAGTTCTTTTTGTCACTAAAAGGTGCTTCTCACCTGCCTCCCGTTTTACCGGCTAAAATCCTGTTGTTTTCCGTGTATTTGCAGGATGAGTGGAGACCCAGCACTTGGCTTTGTGTCTCCTTCAAGGTAGAGCCTTTCTAGTTTGTGGCCCAGGTTCACAGTTTTCTCCCAATCTGAAAATCACCCTGACACTAGATGGTTATGCATGGTTTAGGAGTAAATGCGTACTGGTAATTAAATGAAAACAACCAAGCAGTAGGCACAGTACTAGTTTGTTATCTGTACCCTGCTCCTTTATGAGCCTCTCAATGTGGTTCCCCTACAGGCTCCACAGCATCTTCACTGCCCCTGGAGAAGGAGGAGCAGGTCCGACTCCAGGCCCGGAAGCGCCTAGAAGAGCAGCTCCGGCAGTACCGAGTAAAGCGCCAGCAGGAACGGGTGAGTCTGCCTCCTGAGCCAGCATAGTGCCTGAAGTGGAAGAGTGGTTCTGGGCTGCAGAGCTGGCTGTGAGCGTGTGGTCTTTCTGTGCCTGCTGCCTGAAGCTTAGGAGTGGACTGCACAGGCCCGCCTTGTCTGTGCTGAGGCACCACTTCAGGTTTCTGTTTATTTCATGAGTGAGTTTCCAGGGAGCTTTGCTCTTGTCCCACGTTATTGGAACAATGTGACTACTCAGTGTGCTAGCATCAGTGTTACTCAGGTGTAAACTCATAGGGATTGTAATTGGTCTTTTAAATCACTCTGAGCAGCTAGGCAAAGGATATATGAGTGTTTCTTTCATGGTTCTTCCAGTTTTTCTGTGGATTTGAACATTTTTAAGTGAAGACATTTCAGGTTAAACTGACTTAAGAGGCTTCTGGTGCATGATTTAATGGAGATCGTCAGGGTTAGCCACCGTTCTTCCAAAATGAAGTGCTTCTGGGAGAGCATTGCTGCTCTGGGGGGGAGTGGGCCCCAGGCTGAATGGACGGAGACTCCCACCTGGCCGGGGTGAGCTTGGGGACCTCTCTAGGTGGCCTGCCAGAAACAGTCACAGCGAGGGCAGAACCAGTGAGTACTAAGTGCTAGGCATCGTGCTAAAATCCCTGCAGACTTTATGCGATACAGATGTTACAACCATTAGATGAAAGAGCTGACATTTGGGAAGAGAAAACTGAAACTCGGGTTAGGAGCTGGTCACTCGGCAGTGGTGAGGCTGCACAGCAGTTCCCAGGTCCACTGGGTTGTGCCCGTATTCACTGACAAATGTGTCAGTAGTTTAGTATAAAATGCAAAATCTTGACAGGCCATGTATCTAATAATAAAAGCTGAAAAATGATATCTAATAGTTTAAATAGGAGCATACTTACTTAGTTCCTGACAAGACATTTCTGTGTGACCAGCTTGTTGCATGCCTCTCAGCCACCCCATACCTAAGGACTGGGGCAGAAAGGTTGGAAGAGGCCGGACACTTCCAACACCAGCCATCCCTGTCCTGGAGTCTCTCTGGGAAAGCCAGAGGTGGCATTGAGATGCCCAGGAGGTGGCGTCTGTCTTAAAGGTTGCCCACTCAGGAAGTCCTCCATCCTCCTCTCTGCCTCGCCATGCTGAAGCTCAGGGTGAAGTGGCCTTGATCAGCATGGGTCAGCAGCTCGTTGGCCCATGTGTGGGGTACAGAGTCTTTGTCCTGTGCGGGTGCCTTTGCTGTTTAGTTGCATATACGCCAGGACATTATCCTTTCTTGGTACATGTTGAAAATGTTTTTCCCTGACATGGTAGACCTTGCCCATGTCTGGATGGTCCAGTCTCCCCTTCACCTACCCCCACACTTCCTGTTGTTTTCCAGCTGCTCTTGCTCATTTCTGTGACCAGCTGTGTCCTGTATCATTTGTGAGATTTCTTCACCTCCTCTGTGTGCCCCGGCCCAGGGATTACGTTAATTTTGTAGAGCAACAGGATTGAATATTTCTCCACAAGGGAAAATTGTGCTGACATAACAAAAGGAAAGGAGTCTTTCCATCATTCCTGACCTCAAGCAAGGCCACTTTGTAAGTTGTAGCTGACACAGTAATGCAAGAAAAAGAAGTAAGAGATAGCAGTATTGACAAAAAGGAGAGATGTTATAGTTATTTCTTGGTGATGATAATGCCATGAAAAACTCCAGAGAATCAATTGGAAACAATTTTTGGATCTAATTTGAGTTCAGGAAATTGTCAGTTTATGAAATCAAATATGAAAGGTAAGTAGTTACCCTTCCATGATCAATCATGAAATGAGTGGGAAAAGATAACATAATAACAGCAAAATGATAAAATATCTGAAAATTAAAATGGTGATTTAAAAAGGGTTTTGTCTCTAGGTAAGGAAACAATCTTTATACACAAGTGATTATAGGTTTAAAGTAGCTATAGGTAAAAGTTTTTTTTTTGTTTTTTTTTTTTTTTAATTGAAAAGTACACCTGAAAGAGGAAACATAAGAGAAGAGCCAGGGAAGTTCTGTGGAAGAAGTGTGGTGGGGAGGGACTTGCTGTGAGACCTGTGTTACAGTGTATTAAAGCCACTTCTCACAGGTGTGCTTCAGGCCAGAGTGGCCACAGGTCACTGCTAGAGTACGAGAGCCTGAGGGTTAGTGAGTTTGAGCACCTGCTGAGGTCCTAGATGGCTGTTCATCACTCCACAGGATGTTTGTTGGTGCAGGCTCTCTGGGTGACAATTTTAGAATGCTGCTTGCAAATTTTAACATATTTTTGTATTTTTCTTTCCTTTTTAGTCCAGCCAACCTTCAACAAAAATGAGACTCTTTAGCACTCTTGACCCTGAGCTCATGTTGCACCCAGAAAACTTGCCAAGGGCCAGTACTGTAGCTATGACAAAAGAGTACTCCTTCCTGCGCACCAGTGTCCCTCGGGGACCCAAAGTGGGCAGTTTAGGACTGCTGACGCATGCCAAGGATAAAAAGAGTTCCAGATCAAGCAAAATCCGGTCTCTGGCTGATTACAGAACTGAAGATGGAAGTGGTTCCAGTAGCCTTGCTCCTGCTGCTGACTCTGTTGGCTCCTTGAAGCAGAGCAGGGGCAGTGCCTCAGTGGTGTCTGAGATCAGCCTGTCTCCTGAGACTGATGGCCGTCTTGAGAGTGCCTCACTGCTGGGAGACAGTGTGTTGGAGGCCGATGGAAACGAGAGTGACAGCTCCTCGCACAGCAGCCTCTCCACCCACAGGACCTGCAGTGTTCTGGGCAACATGGTGGGCACACAGGAAACTGCCTACATGGTCAATGGCCAGGAGATTGCTGCAGAGGCCCTGGGCCAGTTCCCTTCTATTAAGGATGTTCTTCAGGCTGCAGCAGCTGAACACCAAGACCAGGGGCAGGAGGTCAACGGGGAGGTGCGGAGCCGCAGAGATAGCATCTGTAGCAGGTGGGCAGTGGCTCGGCCTCCTGCTCTGCTCTCAGGCCACTACCCGTCGCAGTATTCCTAACACCACCTGTAGTGCTCACACAAGCATTTCACTTACAGCTCTGTGCTTTGAAGGTAGAATCAGATCTAATCAGCAGCTTCCTGGGATATTGATATATCCTGTCTTCCAGTGTTTGTAGCCCTGTCTCTCTATCTGCACAGATGTTCATGGGTCTCGTGCTTCCAGAGCCTGCTGCGCGGCAACTGCTGGAAGGGCCTGCTATGGGAGGCCACCCAGTCTGAGCTCAGCTCAGTACTGAAGTCTCTCCTTACTTATTTTTAAAAATAGAGGGGAGAGTAGCAGGGTTTGTGGGATTTGGGAAACAAAGGGAAGTGTAAGGAGGTGGATACTTGGGATGGTCCTATCACCTGACCTTTTTCCTCTGTCCTCAGTGTGTCCATGGAGAGCTCTATTGCTGAAGCACAGGATGAAATGTTGCAGGTTCTTAAAGAAAAAATGAGACTTGAAGGACAGCTGGAGGCTTTATCACTGGAGGCCAGTCAGGTAAGCGATGTTCAAGTGTTTGATGCATCCAGTTTTTGAGAAAATGTATGATTCTTTGTTGGGTACAATTTTGCAGGTCCCCGTGAGCTGCATCTGCACTGGTCACACTTCCTGTGACTCACATTTCTCCCTGTTTTGATGGTCCTTTGAATACATTGGATGGCAGTGACTCGTTTTTCTGAAAGTGTGTGGTTGTTTGGTATTTCCAGGCACTCCAGGAAAAGGCAGAGCTGCAGGCTCAGCTGGCCGCCCTGCGCATGAGGCTACAGGCCCAGATGGAGCGTAGCCATAGCAGCCAACAGAAGCAGGACTCACTGAGCTCTGAGGTGGACACTCTGAAGCAGTCCTGCTGGGACCTGGAGCGGGCTATGACTGACCTGCAGAACATGCTGGAAGCCAAGAATGCCAGCCTGGCATCCTCAAACAATGACCTTCAGGTGGCAGAGGAGCAGTACCAGAGGCTGATGGCCAAAGTTGAGGACATGCAGAGAAGCATCCTCAGCAAGGACAACACAGGTGAGGCTGGGCTTGAGCTGCTGCCACCGGACCTGGCACCTGGCCCTCTGGTGAACACTCAGCTGCGGGTGGCATTACCTCATTGCCAATATGGGGTGTCCACTTTGCTAAAGTGAATGCCGCTTTGGTTGAACTCACGTGATTCTGTACTTTTTTTTGGTTTTTTTTTTGGTGTGTGTGTCAGGAATCAAACTCAAGGCCTTGTGCTTGCTAGGCAAGCACTCTAACCACTGAGCTAAATCCCTGGCCGATTCTGTACTTTTTTGCATGAACATCCAAGGGAGTGAGTTAGGTTTCAGAAATTGGCTTTGGACCCTTGACCATCTAGAGTAATAATTTTTACTCATTCTGCCTCAAAAATCCAGTGTTTTGGACGTAGAGCTGCCTGAGTATTCTACATTTATTCCTGCTTATTTCACATTCTGTTTAAAATATCTAAAAATAACACCTAAACTGGGTGTGATGGCACACACCTGTAATCCCAGCACTCGGGAGGCTGAGGCAGGAGAATTGCTGTGAGTTCGAGACCAGCCTGGGCTACATAGTGAGTTCAAAGGCAGCCTGAACTATGTCATGAGACCCTGTCTCAAAAAAACAAAAACAAAACAAAACAAAAAACATCTAGAGCTGAGTGTGTGGCATAATCCCAGCAGTCAGGAGTCTGAGGCAGGAGAATCACCATGAGTTTGAGATCAGCCTGGTCTATATAGTGAGTGCGAGGCCAGCCTGAACTACATAGCAAGACCCTGTCTTAAAAAACCACCCCCCACCAAAAACAAAACTCCTAGGTTGTGGATTAGTACCTCCTCCTAGTGTTAAGCTCAGTAAAGTTGAGCTGGCTCCTGTAGACTAACTCAGAGAAAACAGAGTCATGTGGGTTGGTCACATGCAGAGAGCCCTTGCGCTCACTGCCACCTGAGCAAATCTCAGAACCACAGGCATCTCTTAGGCTGAGAAGACTCTCCTCTGTGCTCGGAGCACATTTCAGCAAGAGGAGGAGAGAGAGTGAGGGGGAGGGAAGGCTGAAGACCAGAATTTGAGGGAGTGGACCTTCATGCCCGGAGCTTTGTGGAGACGCATTGTGGGGCTGTGATGCTGATCACCAGAGGAGAATGTTAAGTGTCATCTCGGGGATCAGTTCTAACACCAGAGAGTCCACTGAGCAGCAAGATACCATTCTGGTTGTTGTTAATTTTTCAGTCTTGGAGCATTTTGTGATGCCAAATCCCTGAAGAACGATAAAATCCAAACGTTTCTGAGTATCAAGAGGCCTTGTACCGGGGGTTGCAAACCCTCCCTGAACAGTGCTCTGGGGCAGCAGAACTGACCCAAGCGCAGGTGTGCTGCCCAGGCGTGACCCGCGGCCCAGTGCCTGGGCGATGTACTGAGCTGCGGGCCTCCTGCTGTGTGCGGCTTAGGACAGCCACACGGGGTTGCTATTTGGATCTCTGAAGCTGTTCAGATGAGGGATCCCAGGCCCTCTCAAACTGTCCTGTTCAGCTTTTATTTAAAAGTTCTGCCAGGCACAGTGGCTCATACCTGTAACCCCACATTCAGGAGGCTGAGGAAGGAGGATTGCCATGAGTTTGAGGCCAGCAGGACACTGTCTCAAAAAAAAGAAAAAAAAAAAAGTTTCTGAGCCAGACATAGTGTCTCACACTTGTATTCCCATCACTCAGGAGGCTAAGGCAAGAGGATCTCTGCAAGTTCAAGGCTAACCTGGGCCACATAGTGAGACTCTGTCTCAGAAAAATAAATAAAACAAAAGTTTTGAAAAATACCTTCAGAATGCTAAATGCATTTGTAAATTTGTGGTATAATTTAAGTGTAAAAATAACGGATTTTGTTGTACTGTGATTTGCGATGTCAGCGCCTCCCTGGCTCCTTCCCTGTCTCCTTGCTTCCATGTATCTGTAACACCGAGTCAGCGCTCACAGGGCTTCGCACGCGGCCTTTCGTGGCTGTGCGCCAGTACGCGGAGCTCGGTGTCCCCGCCCCCGGTCTCCGTGCTCCTCCGTGGGGGTTGGTTCCTCCTCGGTGTGATGTTCTTGCTGCTGGAAGCAGCCGGGACACTGCTGCGCGCAGTGTCTGGAGAAGACACCTAGGTGAGGGGAGCTCTGCTTGGCGGCGCGGCTGCTCGGTGCTGGCTGCGAGCTCGACGTCGAGGGAGGAAAACACACTAAAGAGAGTGTCTTTAGAACAGAGTCACAGGTGAGCGAGGTCACATGCGGGCTGGTGAACACGGCGGTCCACGCCCGCGGTGCGGCGGTGACTTGGGCCTCGCAGCCCCGACAACTGGCCACGTGGGCTGCCGCCCTGCCCGCGGAGGCGCGCGCACCGTGCGCGTGTGTCGTGCTGAGCCGGCCGCTCGCTCCCTTGCAGTGCACGACCTCCGGCAGCAGATGGCAGCCCTGCAGAGCCAGCTGCAGCAGGTGCAGCTAGAGCGCGCGACGCTGACCAGCAGGCTGCAGGCGTCGCAGGCCGAGATCGCCTCGCTGCAGCATGCCCGGCGGTGGTACCAGCAGCAGCTTGCCCTGGCCCAGGAAGCCCGGGTCAGGCTACAGGGGGAGGTGGCCCACATCCAGGTAGGCCCTGCGGGCTCCTGCTTCCTGTCTCCTGGGGGAGCCGTGCTTCCCTCTGAACCGCAAGGACGTTCCCTCTAGACTCCGGGGCTACTCGTGCGGTCCGCGCCTCCTCCCGGGAGCGCCTCTTCCTCAGACCCACACCTGCCGGTCCCCACTCTGCTCCCTGCCTCCTGCCCGGGTCCCGCGGGTCCCGCCGCGCGGCTTCCTCTGTCGGGCACAGCGGGTGGCAGGCGCGCCCTTCCTGGCTGGGGCTGGCCGAACGCAGGGATATACAGTCCCCGAGTTGTTCTTCCAGGTCCCACAGAGGACAGTTTCTTTGTTTTGACTCTGCCCATGTGGGAGCGCGTGTCATTCTGTGTGTCACTGGATGGAGTGGCTGCTGGTGTGTGTGCAGGTCAGCACGAGGCTGGCAGCCCCGGGCGGTGTGCTTTGGAGACGCGCAGGAGGAGCAGGCAGCTGCTGGAATGCTCTCTGCTCTGAAGCTCGTGCCCAGACTGCTTAGAGTGATGGAAGGAGCTGAAGAGTAATTCTGGCCAACCTTCTGAAAGTTTAACTGTGGGGTTTTTTCCTCAGATAAAATATTACAGATTTATTGAAACTATTTTTCTTTCTTTGTTTTTTGGGGGCCGGTGCTAGGGATCGAATTCAGGGCCTTGCACTTGCTAGGCAAGCACTCTACCACTGAGCTAAATCTCCAGCCCCTTCAACTTTATTTTTCAAATAGAGTGTATAAAATACCATCTCCACCAAATGTTCCTTTTCTTTTTTATCTAGGGTTTACACATGCAAAACAAGTTTTCTTAAATTTATACTGTATTTTTTAAACCAGAGGTCCATATAGAAAAGTATTTCTTACACTCCAGTGTACTTGAACGTCAGTCTTTATACAAATTAATGCATCGCAAGCTGCAGGGCATTTATATCAGGATAAAGTATTTAAAGAAGCAAGCTAGACTTCTGTGTACGTAAGCCAGAAGTGCAACTTGGAAGACAGAAGCAGAGGAGGAACTGAAGGACGTGGCACTTTGATAAGCTTCCTGCGCTGTTTTGGTGCCCAGGTTCACTGTTGCAGAATTAGGGTTTGCGTGCTGCTGCGTCCTGAAGTTCTCCCTTGGTTCCCAATAGCTGGCCACAGGCTGAAGTGTGCAGAGCAGACTGTTATCCTTCCCTGTCTTGATGCTGCCCAGCCAGTGCCATCCTCCCTTGCTCCAGCAGCTTCTTTGCAACCCAAGGCTTGACCCCCGTCACACCTTACACTGTCAGTCCAGACCCCACTGGGACTAGAGTCAAGGTGGAGATGGTCCAGACAGGCCTTTCAGCCCCTACTTCTCTCTGCTGTCTCTTGTCCCTTGGGGCCTTGGCCCCAGGCTCCTCTTCATGGGGAGATGGTCAGCTGCAGCAGGTCAGGACTGTGGGCTCTGTGTGGGTGTGGCTGCACTCGTCTGCTCAGACAGCTCCTCACCTGGGGCTCAGAGAGGTACCGGGTTCATGGGAGCTTGTGTGTGAGTCTGGCCCAGACTGCAGTCTTGGGATTAGAACTGATTTCTGGGTGGCTGCCTTGCCTCTTAGGCATGCAAGACCCAAATGGCCCCAGACTTGAGGTGGGGCAGCTTGTGCAGGTGAGTCCTGGGGTGGGGGCAGTCCTTGCTGCAGGCGCCATCAAGAGGGCCAGTTGGTCATTGTTAGTGGGCAGAGAATCTTACCCTGGTGGCTTGAGACAGGCTGTTCTGCACTTGGCGCCTGAAGTTGAACAGCTTTCTATCCTTACATCTTTTTTTGAAGGTTGGACAGATGACCCAGGCTGGCCTGCTGGAGCACCTGAAGCTTGAGAACGTGTCCCTATCCCAGCAGCTGACAGAAACACAGCACAGATCCATCAAGGAGAAGGAGCGCATAGCTGTGCAGCTGCAGAGCATCGAGGTGAGGGCCGTGGCTCTGGTAGGTGCTGGTTTTTGTTTGGCTTTGGTCTCCCTGGTGTGAGAAAACATACTATACACAGTCATAAGCTTAATACATGAGAGTAAACATAAGTGTACATATGTCTTATGTGTGTTTTAAAAAGCTGCTTAGGGCTTAGGGACCCCACCCTGTGTCAGACCTGTATGTAGGTGGCACTCTGGGGAACCGGGCTAGGCATAGAGTAAGTAGATGGGTGGGTGGTCTTGCTGTGTCATGTGCTGGATGATGTGGTGTGTGTTGGTGTGGGCTTTTGTGGTTATTCCAAGCACTCTACCTGCATTGTTAGTTAGCCCTCCCACACCGCATGAGGTCTTTATTATGGCTGCTGCCTGCACAGGTCATCTTCACATGATGGGAAATAGAGTAGCTTTGACCCGGACCCAAAGCCTGCTTTTTGTACCTGTGAGAACCTGGGCAGTTTCTTAATCACTTTGAGTCTAGTTTCCTCTTTTATAAAACAGGTAGTAAAACCTGTTTAATGTCCTTGTTAAAAAATGTAAAGAAGAAAAAATAGCATGTAACGTGTGTAGCACTCTCACCTTGTGCTGAGAGTGCTGCTGGACAGGTTTCGATCCTGACCCTTTGTAGATAGTCGCACAGCATGTCTGCTTTCCTTGAGCTTGTCTGGTTTCTCATCTTGCTACTCTGTACCTGCCTCTTTCTCTCGGTGGATCACATGGCCATTTGGCTCAGATGGTGGAAGAGAATCATGGTCATATCAGTGTAATGGCCAAGGAAGGGCCCAGTGTAAAAGAACCGAAAACATTTTGAGTTATTAACTAGTCTTTTTCCTAAGAAATGTACCGAGATGCCAGGTCTCATCCACACAGTCAGAATGTAATGAATGCCATACCCTGCAGTCCCTGTCTCTTACTTTGTTTTGCTAAGTGGTATGGAGTAGCAGTTTGGTCAAAGAGTACAGTTGATGAACCCTGCTCCAGAAGGCGGGATGTGCTGCCCCCTATTCTCCCATGAGAAACACCAAGGAGGCTCACCTATCCCTTGATTCCAGTTCTTTTTTATTTTTTATTTATTTTTTTATTTTTTTGATGCTGGGGATTGAACTCAGGGCCTTTTTGCAAAGTAAGCACTGTAACCACTGAGCTAAATCCCCAGCTCGATTCCAGTTCTCTTCTTCTGAGCCTGGGTCTAGCTGTTTCCCAGGCTAGTCTCAACCTTGTGGGCTCAAGTGATCCTTCTGCCTCAGCCTCCCAAGTTGCTGGGATTGCAAATCTACATCACTGTGCCAGGCAGATCCTCCTTCTTAACACTGGGTATTTGCCTGCCCCTCCCTTGGATCTGGCCCATGCTAAGAATCACCCTGTGGCAAGTGGGCAGCATGAGCCCCTCACTTAGCAGCTCTTACACAGAATGGAGGTGTGAACAAGAGACCTTGCAGTGCCTGTTTGCCTAACTCTAGGTTGCTGATGATGACCACTTGTCCCTGCTTTTTAAAAAATACTGTTTCCTGGGCCTAGGCTGACATGTTGGATCAGGAAGCAGCCTTTGTGCAGATTCGGGAAGCGAAGACGATGGTGGAGGAGGATCTCCAGAGGCGGCTGGAAGAGTTTGAGGGTGAACGAGAGAAGCTGCAGAAGGTGGCAGACTCAGCAGTGGCCCTGGAGCAGCAGTTGGAACAGGCAAGTAGCTGTCACAGCCCTGGACCGAGGCACACGGAGGCCTGTGACCATGGGCCCATCCCATTGTGCACATCCGGGGCTCCCTACGGCTGACCTGTATGGTGACCCCTCCTGTCAGGCTGTGTAGGCGTTGAATGTGCGTGAAGGGTCACCATCAGACCAAGGGTGCCAGGTTTCCCTCTGTTCATGTTCTGTACCAGAATTTTGCTTTTTTGTTGTTGTTTTTTTGATACATGGTCTCACTATGTATTTCACCTTGAACACAGTATATAGCCCAGGCTGGCCTTGAACCTCCTGCCTCAGCCTCCTGAATGCTGGGATTACAGGCATGCGGCACCATGCCCAGCTCAGAATTTTGCTTTTAAAAAAACCTCCACAAAGTTCTTCAAAGTTATTTAGATACTAAACAGGGAAAAATACATGTCTTTTTGTAGGTGAAGCTGACTCTGCAGCAGCGAGACCAGCAGCTCGCGGCGCTGCAACAGGAGCACCTGGATCTGGTGAAACAGCTCACCTCGGCACAGGAGGCCCTGCAGGCCCGAGAGCAGGCCCTTGACGGTCTGCACACCTGCTACGATGAGCTGCAGGCAAGGCTGGAGGAGCTGCAGGGGGAGGCCACCACCAGGGAGGACATGGTCCACTTCCTGCAGAATGAGAAGATTGTCTTGGAGGTGGCTCTGCAGGCAGCCAGAAGTGGCAAGGAGGAGCTTGACAGAGGAGCAAAGTGCTTGGAAGAAGGTACCGAGGAGACATCAGGACTTTTAGAGCAGCTGAGACAAGATTTGGCCATCAAGTCCAGCCAGGTAACCAGCCCACCACTGTTCATGATCATCCTCCATGGATGCATTCTTTTATGAACATGGGTGAACCATGGGAGAATTCTGTAAGGCAGGGGTCTCAGTGGTTCCTGCTCTGCCCTAGTCCCATCTAGGCTGCTGGACGAGAAGAAACCAGAACTGGGAACATGAGTTTGGTTTGGGGTTTTTAAAAGTCATCTGCCAAGAAATACCAGCTTCTGTCTGCTGAGACTGGACCTGAGCCTGGGGAGGAACTATAAGAAACCTAGTTTCCTGATGTGAGATAGGATACGGGGAGGGGCTGGCAGGGCCTGCCGGCCACCCTAGTGTCCCAATACTGAGACCACAGCCTGGCAGCAGGCCACACCTGGCAGGAGCCAGTCAGCTAACAGTGCAGCACAATGGAGTGTAGGTAAATGTATTTAAGAAATCTAGACAGAGTGAAAAAGAATATGCAGGAAGTAGAATTAGCATCAGGAAACGGCTCTGTCTTTACGTTCTACTCCATAGGATCAAGTATAAGAGGGACTCAATCTGTTTCCCTTGGTGGTGTTTATTTAGAGGGGTCATCAGGGTTCTGTACTGACTGGTGGCTTGGTGAGGGACCTTGGCTAGCACTAGACAATATCAATCATACCAGGATATTACCTGCATCGTTTCTAACAAAACTGCTTGTAAGTGCCCTTGGGTTACAATGCTTTTCCTAAAGAGATGGAAGGTAGCAGGGTGGTGTTACTATCACCCTGAGTCACTGTCTTCCCAACTCTGATGTCTCTTCCTGACCTCAGAACCAGAGATAGCCTAATGGTGAAGTAGAGCTGTCCCCACCACCCCCACCAGCCTGCCCAAGCAGCAATCCCATAGCTCTCCCTGGCATGCATGTGTATCCTTGGGCATCACTGAGATTTCTGTCCACACAGGGTCCCCTTGGCTTGGGTCTGTTTTTTCTTCCCTTTCTATGGAACTGCACAGGGTCTGGGGTCTATGACAAGGATACTTACAGGGGATAAATGATGCATCTAGAACAACCGGTGCCTTGGTCCTGCCAGATGGTTCCTGACAGAACTTAGAGCTACCTCCACGTTGTAGGGAAAATGGTTCATTCCTCACTGTGCCCAGGTGATCATGTGGAGAATGTACGTAGAGGAGGAATCAAACAGATACGGAGTCTCGCCCACCCCTAAGACAGATGTGCCCATGCCAGGTAGGCATGCTGATCCCTTCACCCCTAGGACAGTGACCCAGGAGGCGTACTGACCCCTTCATGCCCAGGACAGTGAACCAGGAGGGCACGCTGACCCCTTCACCCCCAGCACAGTGACCCAGGAGGGCGTGCTGACCCCTTCACCCCAGGACAGTGACCCAGGAGGGCGTGCTGACCCCTTCACCCCAGGACAGTGAACAAGATGAGGAGTGTGACTTCCACACTCCCAGGACAGTGACCCGGAAGGGCACACTGAGTGCCGTACCTCTAGGATGGTGACCCAGATGGGCACAGTGACCTGTACCTTCAGGACAGTAGCCTGGGCAGGTACGCTGACTGAGACCAGCTTCTGCATGGTGAACATGGTTTCACTGTGGTCCCTTCACAAGGCTGTCACATGGCAGCACGTCTGTGGACCAGCGCCGCCTTTGCTGTGTGCCACGAGGGCTCTTGTGTTGTCGCTTGGCTTCTTCAGAAGCGTCTCTCTGTGGTTAGGTGCAGCTTGGTGAGCTCTCAGACCCTTTAGTTGTGAGGATGCAGGGCCTGTGGCTGAGACCTGGCCTTGGACTGTGCTGGCCTCAGCCCTGCATGCTGAGGTTCCCTGGAGCTCAGCCTCACTATATATCCTCTACATGGGGTTTGTGGCTGCCTTCATGCTGCAGAAGCAGAGCAGAGAAGCTGTAGCAGATATATGGCTTATGGAGAAGAAGAGGTTTCCTCTGTGGCCAGTTCAGGGAGGGCTGTGGACACCTGGTCTAAATTACTCCCTCCATGCCCCTCCCCTCACTGCTGCCCCTCCACCTATCTTGTTGCTGTTAAGTGGTGAGATGTGGGGCTAGGTCCTGCCAGAGCGCCCCAGCCATTGGCCTGTGTGGGGTTTCCTCTTTCTGCTGTCAGAGCACAGGCCCCCCTGGACCCTGAGGCCACCTGTGTGCAAACCTGTCCCCTAGGTGGAGCACCTGCAGCAGGAGACTGCCTCCCTGAGAAAGCAGACACAGAAGGTGAAGGAGCAGTTCCTTCAGCAGAAGGTAGGACACAGTTTTCCTTGAGTGAAACACAGGTCAGGCACAGGCCTGTGCGATCTTTTGGCTTTAGTAAAATAAAATCAGCCAGGAGGACGGAAGCATCCAGGTCCTCTGTACCTCCCATCACAGTCTGTGAGGTCAGCATGTCCCTCAGTGGGCCATGTGAGAGGTACTTGTCACTGTGGTGCCTGTTACGACACCCTGTTGCTGTCACTCCAGAGAGCCATGTATGTTGAGCATTGTTGTCACTTTGCAGGTTGTTGTCTGCCATGTGAAGTATCTTTGACAAGTGATTGTGATGATCCAACATTACAACAGATGAGTGTCCCTAGAAGTCATGGGACACAGATTCTGTGTGCAGAGGCAGTGTTCCCTGTGGACAATGCCTCTGACCTACACTCCTCCCAGTGGCCCACTCAGCTGCTCCTCAGGGCTGTGAGAGGAAGCCATGCTTTAAGTGGTGTTTTGGTTTGTCGCTTTGTGGCCTGTAAGGGAGGACCTGTTTGGAGCCATGCAGCCAACCACCCAAGAAGGGCTGCCACAAGGTCCCTCGGGTGGACGAAGTGCCCCCTGCAGCCCTGCAGGTCATTAAGATGCTGCCTCTCCTGGTGTAGAGCAGTGGAGTGCCTCTGAGGGTTAGTGTCTTAGACTGGAGGAAATACGTCGTCTTTAGCTTAAAAGTTATACTCTAGTTGAATGGTAAATGAGTTCTTTAAGGCAGTGTGCTACTGGCAAGGCTCCACTAGGTGCCAACTCTAGTGACTATTGTATGCAGGTGATGGTGGAGGCCTACCGGCGGGATGCTACCTCCAAAGACCAGCTCATCAGTGAGCTGAAGGCCACAAAGAAGCGGCTGGACTCAGAGATGAAGGAGCTGAGGCAGGAGCTAATCAGGCTGCAGGGGGATAAGAGGGCGGTCGAGATGGAGCACTCGCGCTTGCAGAAGGAAGTGTCCCTGGCCCACCAGCAGATGGCTGACCTCGAGGAGCAACTCCAGTCAGCACAGAGAGAGCGGAATGAGATGGAGATGCACCTGCAGGTCTGTGTGAAACATGTTGGGCAGGGTTTCCTGTGTGCAGGGAGCAATTGATGGGGGGTGGCATGGGTCTGGGGCGGAGCACGTGTAAAGCCCTGCATGTCACCATGAGACTAACCACACAGAAAGAACCAAAAAGTCCAGCAAGGGGAGGGGACGGGATGCCCATCATTTAGTGGTTTATAGTGGGGCTAGGAGGGCCCTGGGGAATCCAGGTGGCTGCACAAGGGAGGTGGCTTTCTCACTAACTCACCCTTCCCTACTGCACCTACATGATCCGGACACAGTGTTGGGAACTCTGTAGACTTTCATTTATCAAAGTCAGACATTGCAACAAGTGGCTTTGCACTTCTCACATGCCTTTTTCTTTTGAAGTCTTCGCAGTTTGACAAAGAACAGATGATCACTCTTACAGAGGCCAATGAAGCACTAAAGGAGCAAATAGAAGCGCTGCAACAAGAGGCCAAGAAGTGAGTCCGCATACAGCGTGTCTGTGGACGTGGGTGATGCCCTCACTGAAAACTAACTCTGCCCCTGGAAAGGTAGCTGAGGTTATTCAGGTCCAAGTTTAAAGTTCCACCAAAATTGGGCACTTGCTTTTTTTACAAAATAGTCCTGGAGTTCCTAAGCTTGTTTACTCATCCATCCTTTAACAAGAGCTCCCTGACTGGGGAGCTAGCTCAAGTGATAGAGTACTTGCCTGGCAAGTACAGTGCTCTGAGTTCGATCCCCAGCACCACTGCCACCCATCCCCCTGGCAAAAAAAAAAACAACAAAAAAAACCAAAGGCTCCCATTTTAAATTATTTTTGATGGTACTAGGGATCCACCTCAGGGTCTTGTGTTTGCTAAGGGGTCTCTCTACCATGAGCCACACCCACAGCCCTGACACTCCCTCTTGTGTTTATTTTCTTTTAGCTTTTTGTACCACATACTTGCGACATCCTCCCACTCTTGCTCCCTCCATCCTTACCCTATTTTGTACTCATAACCCTGAACACAAGTCATCACAGCCTTTGGGGCTTTTTACATGGCATATCTATCCTGTGTTGCTTGTCTCTCTTGGTGGGTGCTTTCCTCATGAACCTGGTTGTGGAATTTCTTGCTGACTTTCAGGAAGAATGCTGGGTGCCCTTCTATTTGGTAGGAGCAGGCTGTTTATCTGCCCTCATGAGGTCATTTCAAAACTGCTCCAGGAGGAGGGAAGGTCTGGCAGATGTAGGTCATGCTTCCTCTCTGGCTTTCCAGAGGTGCCTGCCATGGGCATCATTCACCTCCCAGGGCCACCAGGACAGGCACTCACCTGCTGCGTGCTCTCATCCTCCCCAAGGCAGCCACGCTGGGCAGGTGTCCAGATGGGGTTCGGGATGGGGCTAAGCCGGGGTCTGAGGCCCGTCCAGCCCTTGAAGGTGAATGGGATGCTGTTTGCTGGTCCTTAGTGCTGGCGCCAGAAAGCTGGGTGACGGCACTGAAGGTCAGCTTGGCTCAGCTGCCTCCTCTGTATCTTCTTCATCATGTACCAGGGCCATCACGGAGCAGAAGCAGAAGATGAAGCAGCTGGGCTCAGATCTGACCAGTGCCCAGAAAGAGATGAAGACCAAGCACAAGGCCTATGAGAATGCTGTCAGCATCCTCAGCCGCCGCTTGCAAGAGGCCCTGGCTGCCAAGGAGGCCGCAGATGCGGAGCTGAGCCAGCTCAGAGCCGAGAGCACCAGTGGTGGCAGTGACGCTGTCCTACATGTAGGTAAACACCACCTCACCCTGTCAGAGCCGCAGGGACTCTGAGTATAGGGCAAGGGTGTTTTATAAACATTTGCTCCCTCTAAACCTATCTAAAGGGGAGTTTTGTAAGCTGGTAGAACAGAAAAGTATGGGTAGCATTTCTTTGAAATACTGTGGGTATCGGTGTGTACCATCAGTGATTTGTGCACAGTATCCATGACCTCATCAGCTCTGGGCAGTGTGTAGTGGGGACCATGTTTTCACCATGGAGCCTCCTCAGTGCTCTGGCTGGGAGGTGTGAGCAGGACCTGCCCTGCACTCTGCCCTCACTGTGTGCCACAGGGTCCCAGGGTGTGGACAGAGTGGCTAGGCAAGGGTGGGGTACAGAGAACTATGCAGGTGCTTCGCAAGAGGAGGAGGCCCTGGAGGGGACAAAGAGGGCATTTTAGGTAGGAGGAGTGCAGGCTTGGATTTGCCAGTAATGAAGCCCACATGGCTGCCTGTGGAGCTGCTCCCATCCCTCTCCTGTGCTGGACCCTGGCAGGCAGTAGATTAGGACAGTGACTGGGAGAGGCAGACAGGAGGCAGTGTGGATTTTGCTGCAGTGGCCCAGAGGTGGCAAGAGCCAGGTGGGAAACAGGCCACCAAAGGCAGCGGAGTAGGCTGGTAGAGTGGGCAGGTTTGGGCTCCATGGGGGAAGGATGGCGTTGGGGTCAGAGTGAGGCACAGGAGGGTCGGTGGGGAGAAGGAGCCTCAGAAGGGGACTGGCTGTGACCAGAGTCACCCTCCTGCACATAGCACCATATGCATGGAACCTCCCACTTCCATCTGTTAGGATGAGTGGCAGGGCCATGTCCTGGGGAGGGTGGAGGCCCTGGGGTCGGGGGGCAGCTGGTGCTTACAGGGTCTCCAGTGTCCCCGTGCCAGCCTTACTGCAAGAGATGGGCACAGGCAGAACCCTGTAGTCGCATACCCTTCACAGTCCACACACCCTCGCCAGCTTTAATTCTCACTGTCTTTCACTTTTACAATAAGGTGTTAAATTCTGAGTGAAGTTGTTTGCATTACACTGGTTATACTTCATCATTGTATTTCTTTTTTCTTTCTTTTGTTTTGTTTATTTGAGACAGGGTCTCACTGGCCTTGAACTCACTATGTAACCCAACTTGGCCTTGAACTCATAGTGATCCTCCTGCCTCAGCCTCCTGAGTTCTAGGATTACAAGGCATGTGCTGCCATGCCCAGCTTATCATTGTATTTCTCATGTGAAATTTTTCTGTCTCCTGTCTACTTAGAGTTCTGGGGTTGGAAGAGACTATCACAACATGGTACTTTCTTGTTCAATTGAGTATATACTCCTCCTCTAGTGACTTTATAAAATATCAAGGTCACTGGGTATGGTGGGGCACACCTGTGATCCCTGCTGCATAGGAGGTTGGGGCAGGTTTTTTTGTTTTTTGGGGGACAGGATCTCGCTATGCAGTTCAGGCTAGTGTTGAACTCACTGTGTAGTGCAGGATGGCCTCGAACTCATGGCAGTCCTCCTACCTCAGGCTCCCAAGTGCCACCATGCCCAGCAGGATCTCAATTTGAGGCCAGTCTAGGGTGTTTAGCAAGACCTTGGCTTAGAATAAAAGAAAGTAGAGGATACAGCTCAATGGTGGGAGCACTTGCCTAGCATGCACAACGCCCTAGGTTTAATCTGTAGGTACAGCAAGGAAAATTGAGGGGACATCTACTTGTCATGTTCTTATTACTTTAAAATGTCTCTTCTTTAATCCTTTGGATCAGCTAGTAAGGCAGAGGGTGTGAATCTCTGCAGAACCTGCAGTTGAGGACAGTCATGGGTTATGTGTAGTGTCACCACATGTCTTTGATGCTCGGTCAGAGGAAACCAGAGTAGGTTGGAGTTAGAACCTTCCTCAGGAGGTGGTTGAGTGGCACTGGGAGAGTGCTCAGAACAGAACCTGCACTCTGGTGGCAGCAAGCGTGCGTCTAGTGTGTATAAGCATGTGTGTAGTATGTGCAGCATGTGTGATCGTGTGTGTGTGTGTGTGGTGCTGCATGCAGCTCACGTACCACAGAGCCCTTACTACAGGTTAGATTTTCTGTATTTTCAGAGCATTTACTGTTTAACGGGGAGATCCACTGTCTGTGTGGATAGTACCTGTTTGTGTCACAGTATGCGAGTGCTGTGGTTGGTGACCTTGGACTCATGAGATGAAGTGTGTGGAGCATGATTGGCACGTGGCCAGGCAGCTTCAGGCCTGAAGGTGTGTAGGAGGTGTAGTGGGTCAGTGTCTAGCCCTGCTGTCCACATGCTGTAGGAGAGGATCCGGGCCCTGGAGGTGGAGCTGCAGAGCGTCGGTCACAGCAAGCTGATGTTGGAGAAGGAGCTTCAGGAGGTGATTGCCATGACGAGCCAGGAGCTGGAGGAGTCCCGGGAAAAGGTGCTAGAGCTGGAGGATGAGGTAACCCCATGCCATGCCCAGCACAAAGCACATTGGCAGGGCAGACCGTCCCAGCACTACAGTGAGGGTAGTAACAGTGACAGCCATTGACATCCAGTGGAATGGTCACTGGGATTCATACTGGAAACTTCTTCCCAGTTAGAAAGCTTTGGCTGCAAACAAGAAGGTCGACTTGAACCTTTAAAAGAACTCAAAGCGAGAAGCATTCTCGCTTCAGGTGGTACATGCTGCAGCTCAGTGCTGTCATTCAGAGCCATGGTGGCCCCTGTCCCCCTCCCTGCCTTCCCAGCCCCTCCACCAGGGATTCCAGGGAGCTGTCCACCCCTTCAGGACTGCCCACTTTGTTCAGCCATATGTGCTGTCTCAAAATGTGTTGCTGAGACCAGCCCAGTTTGTGCTCACCTGTGCAGTGGTTCCACTGGCTGCACAGTCCCTGAGCCCTCTTCCCAGGAAGCCATGGTCCCTGGAGAACAGCTGCTACTGCAGCCTCAGCATACATCGAGGGCAGTGTGTGCTGGCTTTACTGCCAGCTGTTTCTGCTGAAAACCGCCCTTCTGTTTCTGGGAGTGCAGTGGTTCCACGCCGTACAGCAGGTTACTTCAGTCACTTTGATGTTTTAGCTTCAAGAGTCCAGAGGCTTCAGAAGGAAGATAAAGCGCCTCGAGGAGTCAAATAAGAAGTTGGCTCTCGAGTTAGAACATGAGAGAGGGAGGCTCACAGGCCTCGGACAGTCCAATGCGGCCCTGCGGGAACACAACAGCATCTTGGAGACAGCGCTAGCCAAGAGGGAGGCCGACCTGGTCCAGCTGAATCTCCAGGTATTCAGAACGAGGTGCAGGGACAGTGAGAACTGGCAGGCCGAGTGCACGCTCAGTGTCTCACCACATCATGTTGCCATGAGCACTCGGAAACATGGCCTCCCTGCCTGAAGAGAGGAGAAAACAAAGGCTCAGAGAATCTGGTTAACTCACCAGCCTGGATCTCCCAGCTGCAGAGGTGGAGGGGAGAGGTCTGCATGTGAAACCGCAGACGAGTCATTGTTTTGTGTGGTGGTCCTGGTGGGGCAGGCAGATTGTCCTCCAGTCCTAGGCAGTCACGGGTGCAGTGGACATTCACCTGTGTCCTCACATGGGGCAGAACTAGGTCTTACCCAGACTGTTCTTAGCCCCCGGGTTCCACATCTGCTCTGTGGCCTGAGGGATGACTGGCATTTTCAGGAGTCTTCAGACAGCAGGGAGGGCCACATTGGGCCTCTTCTCCCTTTCAGAAAGCATTTCCTTAACCCTAGTTCCTGCCACTCCATTCTGTACTGCCACACATGACGGCATCTGGGTCATGGATCCGTGGGACCATGTGACTGTATTCCGCCCCCTCCCCCACCCTGTGACCTCAGATGCCTGCTGTTGTAGCAGGGCCTCCTCGCTTCACTGGTGCTTTCTGCGATGCCCCATGGTGCCTGTGCCCAGCCTGGTGGGCTCCCTGCGCTGCGTCTACTGTGGGCTCTGCCAGTTTCTTACGGTGGTGCGTCCTTAATCATCCTTCTGCAATGCGGTCTAGGTGCAGGCAGTTTTGCAGCGCAAAGAGGAAGAGGATCGCCAGATGAAGCAGCTCGTCCAGGCCTTACAGGCCTCACTAGAGAGAGAGAAGACTGAAGTGAGCAGCCTCAAGGAGCAGGTGCGTGGCCAGTTTCCTGCCCATGGTCTGCAGGGGCCTGGGAGGCACCTTTCTCACCTGCTCCTTCCAGGGCTGTGCTCCAGGGAGCAGCGTTGTCCTCGCTGCGTGGTGGCGACAGGCTGCAGAGGACCTGGCGCTGGTCAGGAGAAGGTAGCGGATGGCCACACAGTCATGTAGCCTGAGTGGGACAAGCCAAGCACAGGTAGTCTTTGTTGGGAACAGATACCCATGTCTTGCAGTGCTGAGTTAGACAAGCACACTGGCCACGCGGGCGGCATGCAGAGGAGAAAGATGGCTGCTTGTAGCCCTTTCTGTGTGGGAGCCAACTGCCATGTGCTCTAGCATACGCTCTTTTTCCTCCACTAGAACCTGAGCTTCCTGCTGAAAGTTTATTCTTACGTTAAAAGAAGGCATAAATAACCAGATATGGCACATGCCTATAACACCAGCTGCTCAGGAGGCCAAAGTAGGAGGATGCCAAGTTCAAGACCAGCCTAGGCAACTTGGAAAGACCCTGTCCCAAAATAAAAACAAAAAAGAGCTGGGGATGTAGTGGTAGAACACATGGCTAGCATGCACGAGGCACTGAGCCAGTACCACAAAAAAAGAAGGAAAAAAAAGATGTAACTAGGAAATTTATAAATAAAAGTGCTGGGGGAAGTAAATGATGTATATATGACTTTGATTTTTGTCTTATTTTAGAAGTTGTGAATTTTGCTTATTTTTTCCTCTTAATGTGTTTAAGCTTGTCCAGATTTAACAACAGTACATGCTGGTCAAGCATTTTAAAAAACAAAGATGAAAGATCATCTTGGATCTCTACCTAATGACGATACTATTAGTATCTTCCATATGACTTGTGTTCTTTTTCTTTTGTGGTGCTGGGGATTGAACCCAGGGCATTGTGCTTGGTGGGCAAGCGCTCTACCACTGAGCTACACATACCCCTGACTGGGGTTGTTTCATTAATGATATGTAAGAGTTCTTTTAAATAAAATGCCTGTAAAGAGAAAGAAAAAGAAAAAAATGAAAAAAAGACAAAATAAAGTGCTTGTTAGTGCCATTAGACAAGAAAACTGAATTATTAAAAATGGAGCTAGAGGGCTGGGTATGGTGGCTCACGCTTATAATCCCAGCACTTGGGAGGCTGAGGCAGGAGGATCACTGAGAGTTCGAGGCCAGCCTAGGGTACATAGTGAGTTCAGGGCCAGCCTGAACTACATAGTGAGACCCTGTCTCAAAAAAGAAAAAAAAAACAAGAAAAAAATGGAGCCAGGCCTGGTGTTGCGCGCCTGTAATCCCAGTACTCAGGAGACTGAGGCCAGCCTAAACTACATAGTTAAGGCCAGCCTGAACTACAGAGCAAGACCCTGTCTTCAAAGCAAAACAAAACAAAAAAGGGTCTCTTTTTTCTTTTTGATTTGTTTGTTTTTTAGTTTTTTCAAAACAAGGTTTAGCCCAGGCTGGCCTCAAACTCATGATCCTCCTGCCTCAGCCTCCCGAGTGCTGGGATTACAGGAGTGTGCCACTTCACCCATCTGAATTTTTTGGGTACTTTTAAGAATTTGCTTTCCTCTTAAAAACCAGACATGGTGGCTCACATCTGTAATCCCAGCACTTCGGAGGCTGAGGCAGGAGGGTCACCGCAAGTTCAAAGCCAGCCTGAATTACACAGTGAGACCCTGTCTCAAAACAAAAATAAAAAGAAAACCTTAACAGCCTGGCATGGTGGCACATGTACAAGTACTAATCCCAGCACTTGGGAGGCAGAGGCAGGAGGATCGCTGTGAGCTCAAGGCCAGCCTGAACTTCATAACCTTCCTAACCCTGTCTCAAAAAACGGGGGGGAAAAAAAAAAGAAAGAAACCTTGACAGAATCTGTGTTAGCTCTGAATAGCATTAAAATTTCAGAAAGGAATGTGGTTTTTCTACACAATGGAGTACTACACCGCCATAAAAAAGGATAAATTAGAGTCATTTGTATGTAAATGGATGTTCCTTGAGAACATACTATTAAGTGAAATAAATCAGACACTTATCAGTACACATTGAATTGTTTCTCTGATATGAGAAACCATAAGTGTAAATAAGGACAAAGGGGTATAATAGATATTATATTAAAAAAAAGAGAGAGAGATAGTATTCACAAGAGAGGAAAACTAGATAGAGAAAAGGGGGATAAAGAAGAAGGTTAAAAGAAAAGTAAGATGAAAGGGAAAAAAAATGGAAAAGTGTAAATAAACTTGTTGCAAATAGAGGGGTAGGTGAATGGAAGGGAGGGGAGGGGAAGAGGGGGGAAAGCCAAGATACATCACGTACAGGTACAAAATAACCATGTTGATTATGATCATTATGTATATAATGTACCAGTACATGTTCTTGGTAAAAAATTAAAAAAAAAATAAAATAAAATTTCAGAAAGGAGACTAGTTACATGATAAATAAGACTTGATAGGGTTATTGCAGTTAGGCAATATGATGGGAAAGTAAGTTGCTTTCAGAATACGTGAATAAAGTTAACTAGAAAAGATGAAGCTATCTTGACAATCATGAACAAATTTTTTCATTCAGCGGACACCAGCACCTGTGTCCTGTTTGCTTGCTCAGTGCTGAGTGTTGCGGCAGGCACCCTCAGTCCTGGGAACTCAAACAGGGTTGTATGTGGCTCTGCCCACTGGTGCTTGGCATCTGTCAAGCCTCCACAGAGCAATGTGGGTAATGTTATGTCTGGGTAATGCCAATTTCCTCCTCCTTTATAGGTGGCTGCTGCCAGGGTGGAAGCTGGCCATAACCGCCGCCACTTCAGGGCAGCTACTATGGAGCTGAGTGAGGTAAAGAAGGAGCTGCAGGCCAAGGAGCACCTGGTACAGACGCTGCAGGCTGAGGCTGATAAGCTGCAGTGAGTGACAGGCGATGGGGCAGCACAGAAGGACTGGGGCAGCCACCTATCCTGTATGGTGACCTGGTAGAGGCTGGGTGGCCAGAGTCCCCCACCTGCAATTCACTCAGCACTTAGCAGCTTTTACCAAATTGCTTTAGGGACCAATCAAGGGAGAGATTACCTGACTGCCATCCCAGGAAGCCTCGTTGCCCTGGTACACTCCTCCCTCGCTCTTTCTCCCTGGGGCAGGGAGCTGTGAGAACACTCACTCTGAGGGCTGGGTCCTTGTTGTTCCATGCAGCATCAACTCAGATACACTGGGGAGTGCCCAGGCTGGGGAATGCAGCTGTCCACACCACAGCCCTGGGGTCCTTCGCCCACTGCATGGTCTGGGAATGGGCACTCAGCACCATACCCTGAATAGTGTGGACAGAGCTTGTCTTCCAGAGGGCTTTGCAGGGCTGGGGGGCCATATTATAAGCACCTGGCACCATCTGCAGCCTAAAGTGACCAGTCTGGGGCTCACCAGGGTGGCCGCAATCCACAGGCCACACCCAGTGTGGAGGGCAAACTGGGAAGATGCTGTCATTTCATTATTACCTTTTCTAATGCCAGGATTCAGGAGGGAAAACACTCCCAGGAGAGAGCACAGTTCCAGGCGGACCTGGCAGAGGCCCAGACCCAGCTCCAGGTCCTGCAGCAGCAGCTGGACGAGCAGCTGAGCCAGCAGCCTGTGGGGAGCCAAGAGGTGACCACTGGGCCTTGACTCCAAGCCCTTTGTGCTCAGAAAGGAATCTGTGTTTTCCTAAATATTAAAAGATAAATAGTTTAGAGCCATGTCCCAGTGTAAGAGTGGCGCTTTATAATTTTCTTGGTCCTGTGACATTCCCCCTTCAGATGGAAAACCTCAAGTGGGAGCTGGATCAGAAGGACCGGGAGCTCCAGTCACTGAAGCAGCAGTGGGACCTGATGGAGCAGCAGAGCAGGAAGGAGCTGGAAGGGACGCAGCAGCTGCTACAGGTGTCTGTCCCCGGGCTCTGGTGGCACTGGTGGCAGGCGTCCCTGGGTCAGCTTCTCTGTGAAGACTCAGTACAAAGTCCTCCCTTGAGTGGGAGGATTTGCTAAGCTTCCTCACGTGGAAGTGAATGGCTACAGTCACAGAGCTGATTTATCTCCCAGGAATGGTTCGATTACTGAGGCTGGTTGTAGAAGGCAACCAGATGGAGGCTGCTGGTTCCTGGCACAGCTCTGGAGTTTGAGTGAGATGTTGGGGTGTGATCGTCACTGGGCCCTTTGCAGCATTGATGGCCAGAGAGGGAACTGCTGAAATCTCACACTTCATCTTATAAAAATCAATCCAGGGCCACCCCATTCAGGACCCCTCCTGAAAATCCATAAGAAGCAAATAACTCCTAACTTCGGCTATATATATGTCTATATATAGACATATATATATATATCTATAGATATATATATAGACATATATAGACATATATAGACATATATATATCTATATATAGACTATATCTATATATAGACTATATATATATCTATATATAGATATATATATACGTACACGTCAGGCCACCAGAAGTGACCTACAAACTAAGGTCTCAGCAGTGTGTTTCAGATCTTTTCACTTTTAAAAATCTGAATTCATTCTTTGTAGAATATCAGATCTGAGCTGGAGATGGTGCAGGAAGACTTGTCTGTGACCCAAAAGGATAAGTTCATGCTCCAAGCTAAAGTATCTGAGCTGAAGAACAACATGAAGACTCTGCTTCAGCAAAACCAGCAGCTGCAGCAGGATCTCCGCCGAGGTGTGGCCAAGGTGGGACTCAGGCCCATGTCCCCTGGGCTAACCCATGTCTGCTGGAGAGTTGTGTGGAAATAAGTGATAATGATAGATTCTACTTGGATACAAGGCCAAATCATTTTATTTTGGTGCCTTTTCCAATAGAAAGTTTGCTGCTTTTCATGAATCCAAATACCATTTTGTTGTAATAAGCTTTGTAAGTAAGACGAAGGAGTGGTTGTTTTCCACTCAGTCCACATGAGTGTCAGCAAGGGGCAGGGGCAAAGAGCTCTCACTCAGAGGTTTATTTACCGTCATTCACTGTGAAAAGTTGTATGGCCTAGCTGGGTATGGTGGCACGGGCCACCAGCTACTCAGGAGACTGAGACAGGAGGATTACAAGTTTAAGGCCAGCCTAAGCAACTCTGGGAGATCCTATCTCAGAATAAGAAGTGCTGGGGATGTAGCTCAGTGCTCCTTGGGATCAGTCTCCAGTACTGAAGAAGGAAAGAAAAAAAGCTCTGTTGTAGAGAAGGTAGTCTGATAAGTTGGGCACACTACTTAATTTCTTAGGGAAGCTCAGAGTAGAGACCATGGGTCTCTGGGAAGCCCCTACCTGAGGCTGTCATTTTAGGGTCCAGCCACACCCTCTTTCAGTATCCAGATGTAGGTCATTTGTGCTTTGTTGTGCGCATTAGGAATAAAGCTTTGCTAGCCCATGACTGACTTACCTATTTTCCTTCCTTCCTTTTTTTTTGTACTGGAGATTGAACCTAGGGCCTTTGCATCCAGCTACATCCCCAGCCCCCCAGCCCCCTTTTTAACTTTTCTTTTTTTTTTATCTTGAGACAGGGTTTGCTACGTTGCTAAGCTGCCCAGGCTGGGCTGTGTTCCTTCTGTCTCAGCCTCCCAGAGAGTACTGGTGGGATCACAGGCTTGTGCCTCCATACCCAGCTCAGCCAGTGTTTCTTGGACTCCTGTGATGGTCAGGCTGTGCTGACACAAAGACCAGGACAGTTTCCTTCCCAGGTTCCCCATCCAGCAGGCACCCATCTGACTCAGGCTGTAGTGGGGTACTGACAGGGCCCTCGGGGCAGCTAATGATACCCTTTTACAAGCAGAGGAAAGAAGCAAAGAGTGAGGCCAGCTCCTCGAGCCCTGCAACACCCATCAGGATTCCTGACTGCCCCGTACCAGCCTCACTACTAGAGGAACTGCTCAGACCTCCGCCTGCCGTGAGCAAGGAGCCCCTCAAGAACCTGAACAGCTGTCTGCAGCAGCTTAAGTACGCCTTGTGCCCTGCTGTGTTAGCTGTAAAAACGGGTGGTGGGCTTGCCGTGGAGGAGTTGCCCCTGTGCGGCAGGGAGGCAGCAGTGCTAGTATAGGTGGTCAGGAAGTGGGGGCTTCTCACAGGCATGGGCTCTGCTTCGTGTTGTGATGTAAAGTTTGCTAACAGTGAGTTGCCCTGATGTTCTGCACCCATCAGCTGTCAGACAGGAAAGGCCAGTGTCTTGGTCTTGTGGAGCCCCAGGGGCAGGCGACCCTGTGACTAGAAGTCATGTGTGACACTAGGGTCAAGTAGCAGCTATCTCACAGTGACTTGGTTGGCATCAGGCCCTCGGGTCTGTCATTTGCACCATTCCCACTATCTGCCTGAAGCCGAAGCATAGGATGGAGGGAAGTGCCAAGAACCCTGCGTTCCAACCTTGGCTGGTTCTCCTGGCCCTGGATAGGGCTTCCATGGTATCTGAGGTGCCACCTGTCCTAGGGAGCTAGGTGATACCGGCTCAAGCTTGTCTGAGGAGGCTGTGGACGATGGTTTATGTCTGGCCCTTCAGTGATTGGGTGTCTTCCCTTGCCTTCTCCATCTCCCCAGGCAGGAGATGGACAGCCTGCAGCGGCAGATGGAGGAGCACACCATCACTGTGCACGAGTCTCTGTCCTCC
The DNA here is from genome assembly GCA_004026905.1 of Hystrix cristata. Taxonomy (NCBI): domain Eukaryota; kingdom Metazoa; phylum Chordata; class Mammalia; order Rodentia; family Hystricidae; genus Hystrix; species Hystrix cristata. The sequence goes on along the minus strand of PVJO010003644.1, from coordinate 20,761 downwards.
TGGACCCAGGTGGAAGCACCCCCGGGAGAGCACGCCCACCCCCGGGGAGACACCCAGCAACAGGGTCACAGCAGGGCACCCAGAGAAAGCTTGGAGCAGTGACCACCAACACCACTGAGGGCAGTGTGCAACTGCGTGAAGGATTGTGCCATTTCCAATATTATTTATTTGATTGTGTACCTTTTCCTGAGAGATGAAATTTTAAGTTTTGCTTTTGCCTTTAACAAGGAGTAAAATAACAGAGTGAGAGCCAAGGATTAGAGAAACAGTCATTGGAAACTACAGCTAACTTTTCCCGTGAAATGACCAAATCTTAAAATGCCAAGTTTAGAGCTCAGGAGGGAGTGTCTGGATGTCCATCTGGCAGGTTCTGTGCAGGAGGAGGTATCAGTGAGTGTGGGTGACACTCGTGCCCCAGCTGTCCTGGCAGAGGCTTTGCAGGACAGGGTCTGGGAGCCACAGTGCTGGGCAGCCAGGCAGCTTTTCACTCTCCTGTCCCACTTAACAAGAGCTTTGTTTTCCTGCAGAAATGTTTGATTTGCACCTTTGGCTTTTTAATTCTCTCTCCCCTTTTTTATAGCTATCCCACCACAGGACATGTGTATAAGCATTGAAAATCATAATCTTGTAAAAGTATATGCATATATTATTTAAGAAGGACCTGATTATCTTTTTATTGATTGCCATTTGAAACTTTGCTGTTGGGAAATAATGTACATGTAGAATTTAGGGATGTCAGCCAAAAAACTATATTTTAAGAAGTATATTTTATTTACTGTATCTTCTAAAGCCAAATATTGCACAGAAAAGATTCTTTGTTGTTTTAGTTTCACTTTTTTCTGAGGGTCTTTCCTTCCTGCCCAGTCTCTTCATCACGTTGGCCCGTCAGGCTGCTGGCTGAGTGTGTTCCACCTTGGCTGACGGTCAGGCAGGTGAAGCAAGGACGCCACGGTCCTCACAGTTACCTGGCACGTGGGGAGCACAGGGTGTGGAAGAAATCAGGGGAAGAGGAGGGCCTGACCCCATGTGGGCTGCAGGCCTGCGACGATGTTCACTGGGGCTTGTGATGCGGTGGTGGTCAGCATCACCTGGAGTAAGCTGTGATGCCTGGAAGAGACTTGGCGGTGCCACGGGCAAGATGGCTGCAGGCTCCTGAGAGGCTCAGAGACTGATGCCTAAGATTGGCACCAAGTGCAGTGACTTTACTGGGATGTTTCTCACCTAAGGTCCTAACACTGCAGGCTCTGATGGGGAGAGATTAGCTCTTTAAACTGACCCCCTAGTTTACTAAGAAAATCTAAAATAATATTTATTGTTACAAGTTAGAGAAGGAAGAAGGTCCAGTAGCCTCTGAAGTGCAGTTCTGGAGCTACTGATCGGTCCCAGTGTGCTCTGTCAGTAGACTGCTTGTATCTATTTTGTGGAGAAAACAGTAAGGAATTTTTAAACTGTTTGTGTTCTTTTGTAATATACTATTGGAAGGTTAATTGATATGGTTAAAGTAGCATTAACCACAAAGACGTTTGCTGTTTTTAAAAAAAATTCCCTAGCAAGTATTGTAATTTCTTAAATGTACATATCATTTGTATAAGGTTAATCTTGAAATAATACTTGAAAACTTCATTATAAATACATCCTACTTTTTATCTAAGTTGGACATTGTTTTTGACTAAATTGTTCTTGTACCATTAGAAAAGAGAAATGATAATTTGCCTTATTTATTTTGGTTATCTTTTGTTTTAGTTCTAAATCAAGAGGTAACCGGTGGGTGCATTCTGTGGCAGAGCGGCCATCTCCCTGAGCCACCATGCTTTCCCTTGAGGAAAGAGCAGGCCACCCTGTCTCCTCCATTCAGGAAGACAGCTCTGCTCTGCTCTCCTCGTCCCTCACACCTGGCCCCATCCCTGGCCTGTGCCCGCCCCATTGCCAAGCTCTCTTGGTTCTGCAAAGGGCGCGGCTGGCCTGTCCCCAGCCTGTGTCTGTCCCTGCGTCTTGGTTTTCCACGCACCCATGGCGCACAACTTGAGGCCCTGTGCTCCAGCTGGCACTGCCTTCGTGCTTCCTCGAGCGGTCACCTTGAAGAGAGGTTGGGTTTGTCAGTGGCCTGTCTTTGATTGCTGAGGGCTTTTTCCTGTCTCCAGGAACTCTACTGCACTTCTACCTCCCAGAGTTAGATGCTTCAGTGACTACGTAGAAAACTGGTCAGGTCTGGACCCACTGCAGTGTATGTGTGCATGTGACTTGTGTACACTGTCGTGTCCTGTTGCAGAGAATGTTGGTATGGGCACTTATGATGTCATTACTTCTTTTTCTTGGGTCTGAAAGAAAATTTATTCAATGTGGTTTCCTTCAAGTTTTTTCATGGTATATGTCAGGTCAGTGCCGTGGATCTCACAGATTTATACACCCTTGCTCTACTCCTTGGAAGAATTAACAGGCAATGTTTTCGATGTGAAACTGTATTCAGGCCTGGGTCCAAGGGACATGATTGGCCTTCAGTGGACATGACAGTATAGTATGCCACATGAAGCTTGTGTTAAATTCTTTCTCAGTTTAAACTTCCTTTCCTTGGTGTAGGGATACTGCAGAAACCATGGGCCAGTAGAATCACCATGACATATTCCTATTTCCATGAATTTTTTTTAACACAAATTTAAGCATCACGTGTAAAGATTCTGGGAGTGAAAGGAACCTGCATATTTGAAAGGAAACTGTCCTGGGGCATTTCCTTTCAAGGACCCCTGATGTAAATAATCCTGCGTTGTGAGCCTTACTCTCTCAGTCTGCAGTGGGCTCAGCTTCAGATAGGATCCTTGTGGGCCGTTTTCAAGGGTCTCGAAAATTCAATGGTTTTGAATTGCTCATTTCTATTAAAAAAATTCCTCACAAAATACAGTTGGTCAGATTGGGGCAGTTCTGGGAAGGGTGTCACCATGTGTAACAGTTTGTACCTTTAAGAAGCATGTTGATTTTTTTATGAGTATAAACGTGCTTGAGAATTCCTTAAATTTTGTGCAATAAACTATTTTTGGTAAAGGTTTTCGTATCTCATTGGGGGGGCTTTATTTTAATAGTTATAATGTCATATTTTGGAGTATCTTTTTTAGCTCATGTGGTTGCACACCCTGTCCAAGTATATGTTTTAATAGAGAATTCTGTCCTGCCAAAGTTTCAGACAGGATGAAAGCTAGCTCCTTATTGCTTTAGAGCAGGCAAGAGTAGCAGGTATTACATGCATGCTTCTCCCTCATTGGCCTGTCCTGTATTCACCACTGCTACAGGTGGGAGCCCAAAGGAGAGCATGGTGAGGGGACAGTGGGTGCCGAGCCCAGCCGCACCATTCTCCTGCCCATCTCAGTGCTACGCTTGCCATCTCCTCTTGTCTTCATCATCCATCTTTTATTTTTGATCAAAGAAGTAGCCAGGTGTAGAGTTGTCAGCTAAATGCTACTATTAGTAACCCACATGTTTTTACAAAGTCTAGAAAAGAAAAAGGAAACAAGTCACAGGATTTGACTTTGACTCCATTCTTTTACTCCTACGGCTCCCCTGTATCGGTTTTAGTAGAAGGGTCAGGTGATGAGGGTCCTCTGTAGTCTAAGTGAAAATCCCCTGACCACCTTCTTTTGTGGCCTTAATCTCCTAAAATATGGGAGATGCAATATTTTTTGTCTGCAATAACTGTTAGAGAGCTTGTATGTGTCTGAACTTTTTCCATCTCTAAAGTTGCTAAGCTTCTGCAGGCACTGGACTAGTTGGCAGATTTATTTTCAGGCTGTATCTGCATCGAGCAGTAGATACTGCATGCTCCATCCACCTACAGGTCGTGGGAATGACCAGAGGATTGTGGTAGCCACTTCCTGGCACAGAGTGGTGGCAGCACTGTCAGGGAGCCCTGGGGGAGCTCAGTGTTTAAAAATCTCCAGGTCACTCCGAGTTTGATCCCTCATGCAATCCCAGGAAACAGATGATGGGGGAAACTGTAAAACAAGATTATTCATACTTCTACCATCCAGTTTGCTGGGTAAACATGATAGTTGCTAGAAGGGTCCCCAAGCCTTTCCTACACAAGAAGGAATTCTTAGCACAGCAATCAGTAGCTCCTAAAAGCAGAAGCATTTATTGGAACTCTGCCTGCCGTTATGCATGTTTTCACGCAGCAGTGACTGTTGCAGATTCTTATAAGTGTGCTTTGACAAAGGTCTTTCCTGGAAGCAATGGGCTCTATTAAACTGTGTTGCTAAGCTGTCTCTGCCATTCTTTTCAGTACCTTTTATCCACCTGTTGCGGGAGGGGGGTAACTCTTGCCATCTTCATCCCCACAGCCCCTAGGATGGGTGGGCTCAAGCCTGGCCCAACCACACAGTGGCGGTCTGCAGCTTTGGGTGGGGGCTGGGGGCCAACACCTCCTGAAGGCAGAGCTCCCTGCAGCTCCCAGACAGGGGCAGGTGTACAGGTGCCTTGGGCTGCTCAGCTGTTCAGCCGTCTTTCATCCAGGAATCCACAGAAGATGCTTTGTGTGTGTTTTGCACAGGACTGTTTTGTCTGAATACCTAAGTGTGCAGATGTGCTGAGGGGCAGTCCCAGCTCTCTTGTGTGCTAAACAGTCACTTCTGAGCATCGAATGTGCACTTACGGAGTTTCCCCAGTAGCTAGATGCCTTTCCAGGGTCCCTCCTGAGTCAGGCAGACCCTCTGTCAGCCATCTGATTCTGCTTTGTGACGGCTGCCTAGCCCAGCTCAGTCTCTCCCGTGGTGCCCACGCTGCCCAGCTGCGGTGAGGAGCCAGCATGTTCTCCCAGAGAATCTCAGCCCCAAGTCCCCTGGCCTGAGCTCTTTTCTCTCTGCACATCATACTGTGTGACTGGATTTCCACAGGCTCAAAACATTCCTGGTAATAGTCTCAATGGACATATATACCTTTTTTCTTGTTTGGTACTGAGGGTGGAACCCAGGGCTTTTGCATATATCCTTTTAAATTAAGGAGTTCAATTAATACAGAAAATAAATGAATGAAAAACATTATGCTGCTCCCTGCTGATCTAGGGCTTATTCCCTGGCCTGTATTTTCAGATTAGTACCTCTGCATTTCACCAACCACAGTCTACAGTGAAGATTAAATTGAAATGTATCTAAATTTCTGTTGCAATAAAGTAAATCCTGTGGCTGTGAAAGATTATTGGAAATTCAGGCCAGTTCTTCTTGGGCCACAGTGGTCTCTTAATAGGAGAGTTCTACCCATTTTCCCCTCAATTATTCCATCTCTTTAACCACAGACAGCATTATGGAGGATGAGACAACCCTACGAGAAACTTTTTTGACTGGATCTACAGGAATCCAAGTGTAAAGGTATTGATTAGGCTGCTGGACCAGAGACCCCAAACTCAGCAGGTAAATGAGAGAAGCTTCTCATTCCTGTAACAGCCCAACAATAGACACAGCAGGCAAGGACAGCTTCACAGGGCTGAGGACAAAGCTGCCTCTGTCTATTTCCAGGGACAGCTGTGCTGTCTGGTGTCCCAGGTTAGGAGCCAAGGGCACAGGAGACCTGTTAAAGACACAGCACAGTGGCTCACTTCCTCCTGCAATGTGTCCAGCTACAACTGGGGTGTTGGTTACTGGAAAATGAGGTGAATCCTGGCTGCTATCTGACTACAGATGACTCCGTCATTTTTCAAATCAGTTTCTCAGAACACTTGGAATTTTTATTCAGGTGATAAAATCCTTTATGATTGGGGCAGACTCTGCCTCTTGAAAGTGCACACATACAATTTAAATTCATGTTTAAACCATGAGTAGCAAAGCCCAGCCATCACGGTGGCTCTATAGCAAGGGCGCGGAATGTGTTGCTTCAGCTCTAAAATAGGTACTACTGCTGTCCCTAGCTACCACTGAGAAAACCAAAGTACAGGGGAAATTAATCCACCAAGTCACCCAGGAGGCAGGTGGTTAGGCCACCACTGCATGATGGTACAAACTCACCAACAGGTCAGAGCTGGGAAGGGGCTGGGGCACAGTGGATGTAAGATGGTGTTACCTGATGCTGCAAGTCCAAAATGCATTTAATACACCTAAACTGAAGAGCAGCCACTCAGCACTATCACACACTGTACACAAGTGGCCAGGTAAGAGCTATGGCTTGCTGCACTGGCGAGCACCACAGGAGGATCTCACTGCATATCAAAACTCAAAGTATAGTTTCTTTATTTGTTAAACAACTTTATTTCAGTATAGCATATACAGCAAAGTTCACCTATTTTAAGTGTATAATGCAGTGAATCTGGTAAGTGTATACAATCATAAAACCACCCCCAAAATCAAGTTACGTAACAATTTCACCACCATCAAAAGTGTGTCATGCCTTTGAAAGTCAATGTGCTCCCCAGCTCTAGCACCAGCTTTCTGTTACTATGGCATAGCCTTTACTAGAATTCAAATGAATAAAATCTTACGCCCTTGCTTGCTCTCTTGCTTGCCTTGCTGCCTTCTGCCTGTCATGCCACCCTTCCTTGCATCCAGCTAATCGTCGACTGAAACCTCTACAAACTGTGAGCTAAATAAACCTTTCTTTGCCTTAAAAAAAAAAAAATCTTTGAAGTATTTCATTTTTTTTTCCTGGCTTGCCTCACTTACCTAATGCTTGTAAGACTCATTTCCATGGCTTTCTGCACTGGCACCTCATGCTCACTAGGACCCCGCTTGTGTGGGTGTACTAGGATGTCTGTCCATCCTCTAAGGCAGAGCTCCTTTCTACTTCCTGGTTATTTTACATAAAGCACTGATGTGTCTGCCAGTCACTCTGGACCAAATCAGGCTTCCTAGGCAGCCCTGGATGGAATGGGCCCCAGGGCGGCCAAGGGCTCCTGTGCCAGCTTCTCAAAATACAGTTGCACCTGAGAGTTTATCCTCTCACAACCAGGGTAAAGCTGAAATTCACGAGCCAAACCATTGTAGAGGACTTTCTACACTGATTAAAAACAACAAGTGGTGAGCCTTCAGGGCTGAGGATTTAGCTCAAGTGGTAGAGCGCTTGCCTATCAAGTGCAAGGCCCTGAGTTTGATCCTCAGCACCCAAATAAATAAATAAATAAGCCTTCATTCTAACAAAGCACTTTAAAAAAAAAAAGTGGAATAATTAACAATTTAAAAAAGCACAGATTTTCAGTTTATCAAACTTAACAGTTTGGTAAGTTTTGACAAATGTGTGACTGTCGCTATAAACCCAGCAAAGCTATATGGCATTTTCTTTGTGCCCCTTTCCAGCCAAGTGCCTTCAGTTAGGGATGACTGCTGTTCTGATTTCTTTCACCATAAGCTCTGCTGTTTTCTTTTTCCTTTTTTTTTTTTTTTTTTTTTGTTAGGAGGCGTGCCGCGGATCGAACTCAGGGCCTTGTGCTCGCTAGGCAAAACCTCTACCACCGAGCTAAATCCCCAACCCCCAAGCTCTGCCTGTTTTTAAGACTCAAAACTGGAATCATGTAGTATGTACTCGTTTCCAAATAAGGCAGATTAGGGCATGGCAAACTATCTGAGCAAATGGGTGTGAACTCCCAAAATCACAGAGTTAAGAAACACATGCTCAGAATACTTTCCAAAGCCCTGCACCTGGAACCAGAGTGCTGTCTTCATTGCTTCTGGGGAGAACTCCAACAGGTTTTTTTTTTTTGGTGCTGGGGATTGAACTCACCTTGCATTTGATAGGCAAGCACTCTAACCATTGAGCTAAATCCCCAGCCCCTCCAACAGGTTTTATAGGACAACCTAGACCTGATTTCAGCCTGAAGAGTGGGAGATACAAAAGACAGACTCCATTAAACTGGGTACCATTAAATCTGTCAGTGGCCCAGCTTTGCAGGGTGTATTTCTTTCCTTACCTTTAGTTGGCACACAGTCACCCTGCAAAGCATGTTTCTTTCCTTTTTCTATCTTTAATAAATGTAAGACCTCACTACTTTTTCTGCTTGTCTTAACCAACTGTTTGTTCAGGACAGGAAGAATCTAGAGAACACCTCTAGAAAAAGACTCCAGAACCCCCAAACATGGTAACATGACTTCTCAGTGTTTCTCAGGCTCACTCATGTTGCTGCATAGTGTCCCATGTGATGTAACATCACATTGAGGATTCCACAGTTTTGTTTATCCATCCACAGTGATACATGTTTGGTGTTTCCAGTTTGGGGCTACTATGAGTAACTCCTCTCTGGACATCTGTAACAAACCTACTGACTTCCATTTCCATTGCTCTGGGTGTGAACACCCAGGGCTACACGGCTAGGCGACAGGGAGGATGTCTTGGTCAGTTTGGACTGCAGATAATGTCTCCCAGTTCTGGAGGCTGGAAGTCTGGAGCCAAGGTGCTTCCACACTGGTGAGGGCGTCTTGCTATGTTCTCACCTGGGGGAAAGGCCAAGGGTCTCTCTCAGGCCTCTTCCGTAAGGGACTAATACTGTTCATGAGGATTCTGCTCTGGGACTTAACCACCTCCATCAGCCTCACAGCCTAATACCACTGCTTTGGGGGTTAGGATTTCAACACAGAAATGGGCAGCACAGGGATACAGACACTCAGACCAAAACAGAAGCATACTTTTAACTTCAAAATACACTACTTCATTATTTTCCAAAGCAGTAACCTCATTTAACACTCCCACCAGCAGTGTCTGACAATTCCAAAACTGCCCCCTCCTATCCAAAACTTTATCTTTTAATTTTAGCCATTCTGGTGCTGCTGTGCTTTTTTTGCTTGTTTCTGCAGTGCTGGGGTTCAAACCCAGGGGCTCAAGCATTCTGGGCAAGTGTTCCAACATTGAGCTACATCCCCAGCTTATTGTAATTTGCAATACATCTGTCTTCAAATTTACTGACTCTTGTGCTCAATCGATGGCACCATCCAGTGATTTTTTTAAACCAAGGACATTACAATTTTTAGTTTCTTTTTCATTGAAAAAGTTAAAACACAAATCCTACACATATCTGAGGTTTTAACATACACATGCAATTGTATAACTACCACTACAATCATGATATGAATGCCTCCATCAGTCCTGAGTGCCCCGTGCCATTTGCTGGCCACCTTCGCTCACCCCAGGGCCTTCAGCTGTCTTCTGTAGATCTGCACGAGTGTCTGTGGGTGGGAGCCACAGTATGGGAGGGCTAAAGTCACCTCCATTCCTCAAGGAGGCCTTCTGCGTCCTGAAGGACATGAGAGAAGAAACACAAAGTAACTCAGACTAACACACAGCAAACAGTATTTGTCAAGCATATACTGCGACTGGACAGCCTTTTTACTCACTAAAAAACTTTGTTCTTTAGCTTTGGTTGGTGGCATGCCTGTAGTCTCAGCTACTGGGGAGGATGCAGTAGGGAGGATAGCAAATTTGAGGCCAACCTGGGCAATTCAGCAAGACCCTGTCTGAAAACAAGCAGGGCGTGGTAGTGCGCACCTGTAATTCCAGCACTCTGGGAGGCTGAGGCAGGAGGACCCAAAGTTCGAATCCAGCCTGGGTGACTTAGCGAGAGCCTTTCCCAAATGAATCAGTGGCTGGGGACATAACTCAGTTACGAAGGCCCCACACAATTCAATAATAAAAAAGAACTGGGGGTGTAGCTCCGAGACAGTGCTTACCTAGCATGCCTGAGGCCTTGGGTTTGATCTCCAGTACAGTACAGCTCCCCCCCGCCCCCGGGGGGGAGTTTGTTCCCTAAAATCCCGAGCCATCAGAAACGTGTATCTTGCTTGAAGGCTGTAAATCACTTCGTCCCACAGAAACAGCCATGTTTGCCATGGTGGGCAGATCTCCAAGGCAGGGGTTTCTTTATGTTTGGACACAGGAGATTGAATCTAGAGTCTCCGTCGGCTCCGAGATACATCTCCAGCCCTTTTAAAATTTTACTTTGAGACAGGGTCTCCCTAAGTCACTAAGCTGCACACACCGGGCTCTAACTTGCGATCCTCCTGCCTCAGCCACCCAGGCTGTTCCTATTACAGACGTGCGCCACCTACCACGGCTGGGCAAGAGTTTCCGGGCGCGGCTGTGGACGTTCGGCTGGCACCTCTTCGTCAAGACCGGACGTGGGCGCCAGGCAGAACCCGCGCGGCTTTCGCTGGCCCGACGACTCATTCTCCCAGCTGGGTTCCTCTCACGCCCCGCCAGCCAGGCCCGGTCCGCTCCGCTGCGCTGCGCACGCGCTCCCTGACTGGCGCCAGCCTCGGCTCTTCAGGTCCAGGCACGCCGCGCGACGCGGGCGCCGCCCGGGGCTGCCCGTGGCGCTGCCTGACGGCGCGAGGCGGACCAGGACCCCGCGCCTCGCGCCGCTCAGGGCCGGAGCTGGGGCCACACTCGCTTGCGGGGCCGTAGGCAGAGGAGACGCGACGCCCGCGTTCAGCCCCGCCAGGCTCCGTCCTCCCCGGCGCGGCAGGCGGGCCGCGGGCGGCAGGCGGGCCGCGGGCAGCCGGGGTCCTGACAGCGCACGGGGCGGCGGGCGGCGGCGGAGACCGGGCGTCGTCGGCGCTGCGATGCCGTGGCCGCGGCTAGCCGCGACCGAGTGGGCGGCGCTGGCCTGGGAGCTGCTGGGCGCTTCGGTGCTGCTCCTCGCGGTGCGCTGGCTGGTGCGGCGGCTGGAGAAGCGGCCGCGGGGCCTGGGCCGGAGCGGGAGGCCCGCCCCGCCGCCCCGCGCTCCCGCCGGCCCCGGCCAAGGTAGACGCCTCGCCGGGCCCGGGCGCAGCCGGAGGGGCTGCGGGGCGGGGCGGGTTCCAAACCTGGGAGCCGTGTCGTCCGGGGAGCCGGGCTGGGCCGGGGGCGGGGCGCGGCGGACAGCGTGGAGCAGGTCCTCGCAGCGGTGGGAGCGAGGCCGGCCTGTGGCTTCAGCCAGGATAGTGGTGGAAGCTGCCCGGGCTCGCGGCGGTTGGGGGTGAAATGTGAGGCCAAACGGGACTGCTGGCGAGGTCGCGTTGTAGAAGGAGAGAAAAGCCCAGTGCGGCTCGGGTTTGATGCCCGAGGGCGGGAGCCAGGTTATCCTTCGTTGCTCTGGGTGAGGAGAGGCGAGAGCTGGGTCCGAGGACACAGAGAAGCAGCCGTGCGCTTGCGAACTGTGTCCCGGCTCTTCCGCAGCCGCCGTGGGGCTCCTCGGCATGCGGCAGGTTGCTCCTGAGCAAGACAGGAGTAGTTAGAGCTCAGCTAGAGAAGGGTTGTGAGAGTTGAGTCGTACAGTGCCACGTGCTGTCACGGTCGGGACCGGGGCCGCCCTGTGGAGCTGGTGAGGCGGCAGTTGTTTACCTCAGGCTGGTGTTCTCAGAAAAGATCTGAAGATGAAATTAAGGCGTCCTCAGGCACAGACAGTACATAAGCAGTAAGGCCGGAAGCTCATGTGGGTCCTCTGGGCAGGGCTTTGGTTCCTGTGGAGAACCCCTCGTCGGGCCCCGCTCTGCCTGCAGCCTGTGCTTACCGCCCGCTCAGTCCTCTGCGTCCTTGCCGGGCTGTGAGTCCTTGCTCTTGCTCAGAGTCTCATGTCTCCCTGAACGGTACTGGTATAGGAAAATGAAATAGCAAAAAATAAAACCAATGACTCCGCCTTTAAAACGTTGGGTGAAAGAGGTTCTTTGGGTAACTTACTTCTCATTTGCTGGTTTTACATCCAAAGAACGAAGTCCCAGGAAGGTCAGGATCCTGCTCAGGGTTGGTGCAGAGGCCAGATAGGATACAGGTGTATAGATACTGGGTCCAGCACCCTCTGTCGTATTGAGTTTTACCTTCTGTCATCCTCCTAAGAAAGTGTTAGCGACATCTTTAGTAAGTAGAGTGTTGATTTGTCCATTTACACTGTCAACGCTGTGGAAAAACTCAGAGCAGGGCTGTTACCAGCTGCATACGCTCATACACTCAGGTTTGTCTGCTTGGTGCTAACTGCATCAAAGGACACCATTTATTTAGATGAAAAGGAAAAAAAGCTTTATTCAAAGGTAGCTCTGAGGGGGCTGGGGATTTAGCTCAAGTGGTAGAGTGCTTGGCTAGTAAGCGCCAAGCCCTGAGTTTGATCCCCAGCGCTCCTCCACTGAAAGGTAGCTCTGAGGAGATGGAGGGCCTATTTGCCTCAAATCACCATCTCTACCATCTACAGGTGGGCAGGGGTTTTTTGTGTAGTAAGGAACAGAGGGAAAGGGGAGCACAGAGAATGCAGATCTTTACACTTGCTTTGAAACTTTCAGCCATCTTCAGCTCATCCTCCTCGTGTGTGTGTGTGTGTGTGTTTTGGGGATCAAACTCAGGCTTTGCGCTTGCTAGGCAAGCGCTCTACCAATGTGGTAATTCCTCAACCCCTCCTCCTCTTGTAGAAAACAAACCAGGCTCTTGGCCTCCTAGGAGTGGCATCTGTATATTCTGTCACTTCTTTTGGGCTGAGGGGCAGGAGGTGTTGCTGTGTGCTCAGCAAGAGAAAGTTTGGAATTCTGTTTTACAGAAATTGTTGGTTACAATTTCCTACTTGTTCATTTTAGTCCTCATTCCAACCAGAGCTTGAGTGTAGGAGCCTAAGCAGCCAGTAGCAGGACTGATACTGAAAATTGCCAGACACAAAGCAGAATGAAGTGTGTAATTACAAGGTTAGGGCTAAGGCATTAAAATTTATAGTGTGTTTTTCATTAAGAAATTCTTTTTGATTCTTATTTTCCATTTGAGATGTATAAAAGATGTTTGTAAAAATAGCACAAACTACCTGAACAGGTGAAAAGATGTTTGACATTGCCAGCTGGTAGGGAAATAAAAGTTAATCCTGAAATGAGATATCACCACACACCTATTAGAATGGCTTAAAAAAAAAAAACTTTGTGTTTCTAGAAGTCCGCAAAAATGTCAAGAAGCTAGGTCTCTTCATACATCTCTTACAGTTTCTGCAGAAACCTGCCGTTTACCCCTGAAGTTTGTCCTGGTGAAACGAAAGCTTCTTTTCATGGAGAAACCCATCCGTGAATGTTCATAGCAACCTTATTTGTGATTGCCCGAGACTGGAAACAACCAGATGATCTTCAAGGAGTAACTGGTTAAATAAACAGTGGAAGATTCATACCCCAGCATGAACCTTAGTAGGGTTCACGCAACCTAGGTGGATCTTAGGGGCTTTGTGCTGAGTGAGAAAAGTCCATCTTAAAAGGTCTGTCCTGTATGATGCCATTTTGAAAATCTCAGAGTGGAGCAGTTATGGCATGGTGATTAATTAGTAGTTGCCAGCGGTGGGGACAGTGGGGAGATTGGAGTCACTGTAAGGGGCAGCAGGAAGGAGATCTTTGATGATGGGACAACTCACTTCTCATGGTGGTGGGTCACATGTCTGTGTGGGTGATGGCAGGATTCACACGAAAAGAGTGCCTGCAAGGGCTGGTGAGGTCCTGAGTCTGTTCACAATACTGTTTTTCGGTTTTTGGTTTGTTCTTTTTTTTTGAGACAAGATCTCATTATATAGTTCAGGCTGGCCTTGAACTCATTATGCAGTCCACATTGGCCCTCAACTCAAGATCCTCCAGCCTTAGGCATTGTTGCTGTGACTTGCTAGCCTCCTGGTTTGGATAACACTATGTCAGCCTTCCGGAAAGTTGGGTGGTCCAGGATGCGTCTCTTTACAATTTCACCTCTTTGTGTACGTCTGCGGTTATTTGAAAATAAAAAGTTACAGAATTTCTGCATACCATTCATTTACATTCCCTGTTAGCATCAAGTATGAAAACCAGGAATTAATGTTGATGGAATTCTGTTCAGTCTGCAGACCTAAACTCAATTTTTCATGTCTGTGTCCATCTGTCTTTCTGAGATCGGTGAGTACATAGAGATACTCACTCCATCACAGAGTTTATTCCACCCCAAGGATCTGTGAACTGTGCCTGCACCTGTCCTGTGAGCGAAGTTTCCTGGAGCACAGCTCTGTCCTTGTGCTTGTTTGTAGTCTGTGCCAGTTCCAGGGTGCCGAGGGGCTTTGTGGCTCACAGAGGTGCAGATATATGCTCTTTGGCCCTCCCTGGAGTGGTGTGCTGAGCCCAGTTCTCTTCCCCTCCATTTCTTTGGCAGCAAGAAGTTGTCTCAACCACAGTCTTAAATTATTTGCCTAGTCTTAGAGTGCACGTAAAATAGGGTTAGCAGTTTTTCTTTTCTCTGGGTTTTTGTTTTGAAGATGACAAAAAATGAAGTCCACAAACACAACAATGGGGAAGGACCTAGTTGTAGTTTATTAGAAAGAGCAGAGAAAAGCTCTCACTGGCTGGCAAAGATGGGCAGGAAGGGAGGATGTTGTGAAAGGCCTAAGGGGGGGTTATATGCAGATTTTGGTAGGAAAATGAAACAATGCAATTGCTAATTTTAGGTGGGCTTCTAACTTCAGAATGGCAGACTTCTTTGCACCCAGTGTCTCAGGGTTTTGAAACAGCGTAGTTGTCTTTTGTAGCTAGGCCTCCAACATGGGGACCATAGCCTTTTTCTTGGAGTTTGTCTCAGTTTACTCAGACCCTAGCTCTAACTGCCTATCATTTTACTATCTCCTGGTCTCAGTTCCTCTCGATGATGGTGTCCCTAACTGCCATTAGGGGTGAGGGGCCCCCTCTCTCTTTTTGGCTGCTTTTGGCTGAGGGAGTGTTGACAGGGCAGCAGTCAGGGTCTACCACTGTGAGGTCTACTGAAGGGTCCTGAGTAGAAACCAGAAGTGTCCATCTGTGGGTTTGTCTGCTGCAGCATCAGTAACTTTAACTCTGGCAAACAGGAAGAAGCAAATTCAACGAAGAGATCTGAGTATGCATGGTCCAATTAATAAGGCTCTAGGAAGCATTAATATTGTTCTCACCGGGAGAAGTAACCAGAATGTCTAATTTCAGATCTCTGACCAGGATCCCCATGGCCCAGATAATTTTCAGCGGATCTTAGAAGAATGATCAGTTAGTTTTTGTGTTGCATCTCTTATTATTTTAGACTGATTGGCATAAAAGCAGTATTTTTCCCGTAGGGGAGGATGCACCTAGGGCCTGATCCTTGTGATGGATAATAGGATCTGATAGCAGACATTTTGAGGGAGGCCCAAAAGGCCCTTATGAGGATGTCTCTCAATCCAGCCCCCAGTAAGGAGGGTCACAGTCCAGGGGGGCAGGAGTTTTTCTCTTAGGAATTGAAAGAATTGATGAATATGGTCCATATCACAAGAGATCCAGTGTCTGTCTCTTTAGAAACCAACTTGACTGAAACTTAGGATGCAGGCCCACCCCTGATCTGGCTGAAGAGCTAGGCGTCTATGAGATGGGGTCTGGAGTTGGCTCCCCATCAGCAACAGAGAAGGTGCCAGACCAGAGCTAAACTCTTCTCCAGTGTGTTGTAATATGACCAAGGCCTGAGGGACTCTCCGTTTGTCTGTCTGTCTTTCCTTCCTTCCTTCTCTCTCTCTCTGTCTCTCTCTCTTTCTTTTTTGAGTCTTGAACTGCTTGCTATGTAGTTCAGGTTGATCTTGAACTCACTATGTAGTGTCCAGGCAGGCCTGGAATTCATGGCAATCCTCCTGCCTCGGCTTCCCAAGTGCTGGGATTACAGGCACGCGCCACCATGCCCAGCTCCCTCGGCCTTATGCTTGGTTGTAAGATACCTTCCTTAGAGAATCCAAGGCATTATTTGCCAGGTATGGGTCTCCTGAATACGGGGTCAGGGGCCCAGGCACCAGGGACACCTGGGGCTAGGGAAGCCCAGGATGTGGGCCAGGATCCTATGTTCCTGGTACAGTAGATCTATCAAGACATCTGGAGAAGAGAGGGTCAGCCATACTAGCGGAGAGAGAAAAGTCCAGACCTGCAGTTAACTCTCAGTGGAGGCTTACAAGAAGGCTCTCATGGAGGGGTCTCAGGTCACCTGGAAAGGTGATGCCTGGAGAGCACAGAGTGAGTTTACTTGTCATCCCATGGAGGAGTGTAGACTAGGTTCCATAGGCAAGTTGAGAAGTCTCTGCTGTATATCTGGTCAGGCTGCTGGGACCCTGCTTCCACTGGAGGACCTATCAGCACTCACTGGGGCGCAGTCCCAGCCCGAGCTTTGCACTTGTTACACCAGATTTCACTGGTTCCTCACATCCAGAAGTCAGCCTCAGAAAGGAACCCAGCTGTCTATTGGGCCAACATGCGCACTGGGAAGTTGCTGGGGAGCCTGTCCCCATTTTTTTTTTTTCCTGGTGTTGAGGATTGAACTCAGGCCCTTGTACTTGCTAGGCAAGTGCTCTACCACTTGAGCTAAATCCCCAACCCCCTGTCCCCCATTTTGAGAGTAGCTTTTAACTGGCCAGTGTGGTGCCCACAGTTTCTTAGAGCATAAAAGAGATAGAAAAAGAATGTGAGGTCTGGTCATTCTGTCATGCTTAGCTCTCCAAAGAGAAGTGTCCCGTGTTGGGCACCAGCTATGTAACCAGTGTAGTTTATTAGAAAGGAAAAAGAAAAGCTCCCGATGGCTGAGAGGGGCTCCAGGGGAGGGTGCTGTGGAGGGCCCAAGCCAAGTGTGTAGACCTTGGTGTGAATATGAAACCAGGGGACAGTGCTTTTAGCTCTGGTGTCAGGAGGGCAGGTTTGCCTCACATCCAATGTCCCAGAGTTTGTCTCAATGTACTCTGGCCCTGTTCTAACTGCCTGTTTTTCTATATCCCATCTCAATAATTTCAGAATGCCTCCCTCTACTGTTGTGGGAAACATCTTCTCGCTAGAGGATGCAGTTATATACAGTTCTTTTGTCTTAGAGTTTATTGTCACATATTGTTTTCCAATCATGTGGGTTAGTCCCCACCCCGCCGTTCTTTCACCCGTTTGCAAGAGTCAGGCTCATTTGTTTTTTTGTTTTGTTTTGTTTTTGGGTGCTGGGGATCAAACTTCATGCCTTGTGCTTGTTAGGCAAGTGCTGTACCACTGAGCTAATCCCCAACCCCTGGGCTCACTTGTTTTGTGTTCCATCTGAGCATCTCCACCATCTTTTCATTTGTTTACTTGGTTTGGTTTTGGTTTTCAAGACAAGGTATTACTACTATGTAGTCCAGGCTAGCCTTGAACTCTTTTTTGGTCCAGGCTGGCTCAAATTAGACACTGGGATTATAGGTATGCACCACCATGCCTGGTGGCTTCTTTCTTGTGTGTGGATTACAAATATATTTCTGAAAGTCAAAGACTTATAAAAGGGCAGTCAGAAGTGCTGCCTTCTTCTATCCTTGTGTTTCCACTTGGTTCCCTCTCACCCCACCAGCATTGGTAAGCAGTCCCATGAGCTTCAGTGGGTCTTACAGTCAGCGTGTGGGTAACGGTGTACCTGCCTTGTTGTTTTTATTCTGACTTCCAGCATGATCCATACTCGTTAGGAAAGATGAATAAGCCCGTGACCTTGACAGCTTAATAGCTGCGGCGGACATTTATGGGTAGTGTCACACCCAGCAGTGCAGACTTTATATGCATTGTTTAATTCTCACCATAACCTAAGAGTACAGCTGTTATTATGTCCGGTTTATAGGTGGGGAATCTGAGGCTTTGAGTTTCAGTAACACCCAGGGCGCCAGTGATGCAAAAACAAAACCTCCCTTTTGCCAGCAGCCCAGGTGAAAAGGTGCTGAGGACACAGGTCGTGTGAAGAGGGCTCTCATGGGACCGAGAGCACACGCCGAGCATGGGTGCCACCTGTGCACCCACCATCCAGCTCATCTGTCTCTGCGGTTGTCCCCAGGCGCTGTGACAATGGACGCCCTGTTGGCACGACTGAAACTCCTAAATCCGGATGACCTCAGAGAAGAGATCGTCAGAGCCGGCCTGAGGTGTGGGCCCATTACAGCAACGACCCGGTTTGTGTTTGAGAAGAAGCTGGCTCAGGCTCTGCTGGAGCAGGGTGGGGTGCTGCCTGCCTCCCTTCCCAGTCACGTCAGCGCAGACACACTGAGCACGCTGGCTGTGCAGCCCAGCCACTCTGAGGACAGAGATTTTGGTTACAGTGTAGGCTTGAACCCCCCAGAGGAGGAGGCCATGACATCTGAGGCCTGCCCAGTGCCCCTCAGTGCCTCTACCAGGATTGACAGCCACAAGGCTGGGGAGACGGTTGCCAAGGAACCAGCCCTATACTACGGCGTGTGCCCGGTGTATGAAGACGGCCCCATGAGAAACGGTAACATGTCACCCAGTGTGTGTTCTCACACAGGTCGGATAAATGCTGAAAGCTGCAGAGAAAAAGAAAAGTGGGGTCACCATGAGCTCCTGAATCCAGATTAACCACTTTTAAGCTGGTGTAGTGGCACAGGCCTGTCATCCCCAGCACTGGGAGGATGAGGCAGGAGGACCAAAAGTTTGAGCCCATGGCACTTGTGCGTCTGTTTTTGTCTAACTTGTGGACTAAAAATATGGACAGGTGCAAAAAATAAATCCAATTTTGTAGCCCAGCACTTATTGTTCATTATCGGTTTTGATACACATAAGGAAAGAATCTTACTGCCAGGCACAGTGGTACAACCCTGTGAGCCTGGGACTCCTGAGACTGAGGCCGAAGGAGGGAAGCCTGGACTATACAGTGAGACTGCCCCAGAAAACAAAGCAAGGCCGGAAAATTACGGTAACCTAATACAACAGACTAAATTGATGGAAAGTGTTAGTAACCATTAAGTTTGGTTCCTGAGACTGAAGAGTTAATTACAGAGCACAGAGTATGAGCCAGAGAAAAAGTTTGAGCCCAGCCTAGGCGGCCTAGTGATTAAGCAGGTTCATTCTGAAGTTAAAATTGAAAAGGGTTGGGGTGGAGCTCAAGGAGCCTGTGGATGCAAAGGCCTCGGTTCAACCCCAGTACTGCCAAAACAATAATAATAACTGTTTCTGGCATCAGCTGCCTTCATGTGTTTTCTGTAAATATGCTTGAGGAAATTTAAAATTGTTGGGACCCTGAGCTCTGTGCAGTTTGCCTGACTCACAAATCCTCATGGGCTGGCTGCCGTTTGTTTGGAACTTGGGTTAATCCCCCACTTTTAGTTCATTATAAACTGAATACTAGGTGTTAATGAATGAGTAAATTTCAGGATCAAGAACAGGATTTTTTTTTTTGAGACAGGGTCTTGCTATATAGTTTAGGTTGGCCTTGAGTTTGTGGCGATCCTCCTGCCTCAGCCTCCCAAGTGCTGGGATTATAGGTATGCACCACCACACCTGGCCAAGGAATAGTAATTTTTTTAAATCCAAATCTGACTTTTTTAGTACATGTTTGTGGTACCTAATGATTATATTCATTATGGGGAATTGGTGCATGTACATAACACATCTCAGTTGTTTTTTCCCCTTTCCCCCCTTTTTTGCCAGCATCAGGTTCATTTATTTATTTTAAAAGTCAAATTAATTATCATAAACAGATGAATAGCCAGACTAACGGGCCAAAAAACATATAAAACGCATAAGACAATTATGCTCAGTCAAGGTACACTTTTAGATACATTGCCCATTCTGGATTATACTAACCTTTTTTCTCTTTTTCTCCTATTGTCTGTCTGTATTTTGCACTTTGTATATTGCACTTACATAAGAGAAACCATGCAGTATTTAAGCTCGTGTGTCTGATTAACATTATAATCTCAAGGCATCCAAGTGTCTCAAGTCTATCCCTTTTTATAGCATAGTAGTACTCCATTGTGTATAAATACCACACTTTCTTTATCTATTCATCTCTTGATAGACATAGAGGCTGCTTCCAGTATTTAGCTCTTATGAGCCATACTGCTATAAACATGAGTGTGCATGGATCACTGTGATGTGATATCTGTAACATCCAGGAAGCTACCCAGAGGAAGTATAGCTGGGTCTAAGTGTAGTTTATCGTTGTTGTTGTTGTTGTTTTGAGACAGGGTCTTGCCATATAGTTCAGGCTGGCCTTGAATTCACTATGTAAACCAGGCTGCCCTCGAACTCCAAGCGATCCTCCTGCCTCAGCCTCCCTAGTGCTGGGATTATAAGTGTGTGCCTTCACACCTGGCTAAGTGTAGTTTTTAATTTACTAAAGTGTACACATAGGCTGGGGATTTAGCTCAGTGGTTAAAGTGCCTGCCTTGTAAGCCCAAGGGCCTGAGTTCAATCCCCAGCACCAAAAATAAATAAATAAATAAATAAATAAATAAAGTGTACACATAAATATACAGATGCACTTTTATAAAGATAATATGTAGACGTGCAGGCTCAAAATGAATGCGTTTGTAAAACTTCAAAGGCTCCCCTCCAAAATACGTTGCATTCTATCTAGAAAGGGAAAAGTGATGGTGTCCAGTCTGCCACATTGCATGCTGCTGTGCTTCCCATGGTGTCAGCAGGGACTTGCTGTGTGGTTGTAGGCTGCTTGCCTTTCTCATCAGGGCACAGTCTGTCTGTATTTGCTGATTGCTTCTATGAACTGTACACTGGCCATTTTTATCAAGCAGTAGACATTATCCGTTCCATCATTCGCACTGCTAATGATAGTCCCATACAAACTCCTTTGTGATAGCTCCCCATAGGCTGCTAATATGTGGACCTCTGGGGTCCGTGAACCGGGGGCACAGCGACGTAGAAAAAAGACAGGACAGCAGGGCACAGGGGGCCAGAGAGGAAAGACTCTAAGGCAAATTTTATTTCTTCAGTGAAAACTTATATAGGGTAGGGTAAGTGCAATACATGGCAATTCTTTAAACTAAACAGAACCGAATGGAATGTGTAGGTAATCTATCACTAAGTCAGTGGGCCAGGAACAAAACTATAAGGTTGTAAACGATAAACTATTTGTTCAG